>PVLA01002977.1:222932-236239 GCA_004027455.1 Hydrochoerus hydrochaeris
AAAAAAAAAAAAAAAAAAAAAAAAAAAAAGCCAGGAGTTACCATCTCAATCCCCTATAAGAAGAGTCACTGATCCATAAGAATGCTCTCTTGCTACATGACTCGCTTCCCCATTTGTCGCTGACTTGGTCAATTTTACCTGAACAATTAAACGTATTGGTTGACATAGCTCTGTCCCACCTCATGCCCATCTGCCTTTCAAGTTCCCAGTTTTCTCCACTTTAGATCCACCTCATCTCATGGTTTTACTCTATAAAAATCCCAAGAAAATACCGAATCTTTGGCAACCCATTCAGGACCCCTTCTGTCTGTCTCTCAGACAGAAGCTTTCTTTCTCACAATAAAAATTTTCTACTCTTAATCTCCACTGTTCCTAAAATTCATTCTTCAATTTTAGAGAACATGAACTCGTACTGGGCATATAGTAATTAGCTTGAACTGCAGAGAAGCAATTGACATCAAATCCACTAAAAATGGTGATGAATAATAAAAGACCACAATCTCTCTGACCATTCTTAGCTCACTATCACTACAACTACCATCATCACTGCCTTAACACAATTATTTATGGCTCCATCCTTTTCATTTGCAATTGTTCTGTTTAATTTGGAAGTTGGGGGACCTGACAGATAGATCAGCAGCACAGTACCTGCCTGGCAAACACAAGGTTCCCAGTTTCATCCCCAGTACCATAAAAAAAGGGGGAAAAAAATGTGGAAGTTGATTTGGATTTTCTGGCAGAGTAAAAAGAGGGCCTTTAAAGTATTATTAAAGTGTTAAACAGCATCCTAAAATAAAGTGTGTTTCTTATGATAGATTATTGAAGCACAAATTCAATAAAAATTAATTGCCCATCCTTCATGTTTGAATTTTAGGGGAGGGGAGGATGCATTTGGAAAGCTAAGTAATGAGAAAGCCAGTAAACATACATTATACTCAAAATACTTAAGGATTTTCCCCAGTAATATTGTACTTTTCCTGTGTACTGCATCCACAAAAACTTTTCCATGCATCAGGCACAGAGCATTAGGCACAGAGCATCAGGCTCTAAAAATGTAAGAATGCCAGGCTTTCTGCTATTGCAGGGTTTATAACCCAGGGGGAAATTTTGCCAAAATTATTTCTTTTTCATTTCAATAATGCCTAAAATTTGAGATAGAAATATGTGCCCCACATAAACAAGGGGCACAGAAATCTGATATGACCAACGCAAGGATGAGAAAAACCCTAGCACAAGATTAAAAACTAGGTGTAGTTTCCCTGAATGCCACCATTGAATGCTTCAAAAAGGAGGTGGGGATCTGTCTTGCAACCACAGCTAATTCCTCAATTTTCTTTTTCTTGATCTGAAGTATTTTCCATATTCACTTCATTGTAATTCTTTTGGAGGAAAACATAAATCCTATAATGAAAGTAAGCTAAGCTTTTTCAGATTATGAACATAGACACTAAATTGGAACTGTTTCCCTGTTTCTTATGCATTTTTTTTTCAAAATGTTACAATGTGTTGGGAACACCAGAAGAGTAAGAATTGTGACGACTTTGAAATAAACGATTGCTTTGATATGCACTTAAAGAACTATTTCCAGAGATAAGAAATGCACAAGGCTCTTTTAACCACCAGAGCCTCTTCATGTGTAAATTATTCCCTGAGAGTCATTTAAGTGATGCATTTATACATTCAGAAGACAAGAGTGTCTCCACAGTAATAACTTATTAATTTGGTAGGCTGTATCCCTAATTTAATAAACAGCACCTCAAGGCCTAAAAATTAATAGAGGATGTTATGTGAGACCAGCAATCTGGGGGTCAGTTTATAGATTGTTATTGAATATGTTTCCCTAAAATATATAGGAAACCCACTGCTAGTTGTAGTAAAATACATAACAAATTGAAACTACTTACTATATCTTTATGCATCTCTGGCATCTACTGAAAGGCTACTATGTAGTTTTCCATCATTCTTTATATAATCTATGATTTTTAGTAAGCTTTGGTTTATTTTCATATAAATATTGTATCAATGCAGTAAGGCTCTATTTTGCCTTATAAACTAATGTAGTTTATTAGCCCTATCAATATCAATATTGAAGCAGTAACTTCAATTGAAATGCAGAAGAAACATTGGAAGAAGAAATTACTTCTTTCTGTGCACTAGATGGAGCGACAGTGGCTTGAAAAAAAAAAAAATTCTAAGCCTCTAAGAATTGAGTGATTTACTACCCTCTAGTAGGATCAAGTATCCTTGCTGGGTTAAGCTATTTACAGTCAGCCCAGAATAATCCATGAGTATATTACCCACTTTGTAGATAATCCACAATGACACAATTTATGTGTGGGATTTTAAATGTAAATTTATGTTAGAGGCAGTTTTTTTTAAACTATACAAAATGCATATGACTGCATCTTTTTGTCAGTTTTCACTTATAGTTTTTCACAGAAAAAAGGTTTATATATTAATCCATCCTTTCTCTTTTGGAGCTTTTTCTAAATTTTGTTAATGTTAAAAAAAAAAACTCTCCAAGAAAATCTTCTAAATTGTAATTAGCCAGTTTATCATCCCAGATATACACAGCTTTGGGAAAGAACTATAGATCTCTGAAGCAATGTTACTTGATAAGAACTAAAGACTATTCATTTACCAATGTGCTAAACCAAAAGAATCTTACAGCATATTACTAATTGTGGTTCTATTATATATCCTTTGTGAAATCAAATCAGGAAAAATTAATGAAAGACTGTTGTCTAAACTTTATTCATCACTATTTTGGGGAAATTTCAAGTTGTAACATCAATGTAAAATCATTTATGAATAGCAAAAGAACTTATTTCTATACAACTAGGCCCTCAATATTTATTATTTTAATCTTCTGTCTTATGTTTCATGACTTTGACATTTTAGTTTTATTATTAATTCAATGAATTCAATTAACTTTCATTGAAGCTCAGTTACTGTTCTAGTCTTTTTTTTTTTTTTTTTACCAAGGAACATGACATCCCATTTGCAAGGCTGGTGCTTATGCCACTGAGCTAAATCCCCAGCCCTGTTTTTAAGTCTTTTCAAGACAGGATACAAGTATGCAATGCCTGTAACATTCTCATTTAGTTCAGTACATTAACTTACCATTAATAGGTTGCTACAACAAATGAAAGATGTTATTAAGCATACAACAATAAACCCTGGCTATTCATTTATGGTTTTATTTAGAAAGAAAAAAGATTTAGTCATGACATTGAAATTAATCCCCACATTAAAAAAATAATAGTTGAAATTGTTTTGATAGGTTTTATACTATTTTGTTTTGTTTGAATTCATTGTGTGTGAAGATATGGACAACTATTTCTAAGAAAACAAGAGACATTATGGTAACCACTGTTGATTCCCTGTTGTCTTGTTCTGAAATCCTGTGTTGCTTGCATTGTTTTGTCCTGATCTGCTTTGTTCTGTTTTGTTTTGTTCCCTTTAAAAGAAAATAACAAAATATTTACTGAAATTACAAACAAGTACTGAGAATATTTCCAAATAAAATATTTTACTTTCTAGGTTTCCAACTGGTCAAATTTGGATACTTGGAGCCTCAAAAAGAATCTGGAATTTCATAATGATCCCCACCGCTCTTTTTTAAAATCTGTATCTGGGGATCAAACACAAGGCCTCATGCACATAAGGCATAGGACTACACTCCCAGCCCCATATAATGATTCTAAACAGAAAAAAAGAAGAAAACTAAAAATCTTTTTCTCACAGAAGAATACCTATATGTACCCAGAAAAGGGATAGAAGTCATTATTTTTTCAGCCTCCAGTACTGTAATAAATTTAACAAAACTTGTTAAATATATGTTGAGGGCTGGGGATTTAGCTCAGTGGCATAAGCACCTGCTTGGCAAGTGCGAGGTCATGAGTTCAATCCCTTGTACCCCCCCCCCAAAAAAAAAAAAATATATATATATATATATATGTTGAAAATATTGAGTGAAAGATTTTTGAATACATTATTGACAAGGGCTCATCCCATTCTACTGATATATATAGTATTAACTACAAAGGGAGAAAGAGGCCTTTTACGGTGAAGAAATTGGGACGCCATTTAACCAAGTGAGCTAACTGATCATGCCAACAGTGGGAAAAGCTTACATCATGTGTCCTTTGGTGTGATGCAACAAAAAGCATACAGTGTTACCACATAGAAATCTTAACTGTGAGAAAGAGGTCAAGTAAATCCTGATCATAGGCATTTTATATGGTAACAGTCTAATCTCTTAACAAATCAGTATCAAAAGAGCTAAAAGAAAAAAGTAAGAATATGCTCACTTTTAAAGTTGGCTATGACCAGGAATTTAGCTCAGCAGTATAAGCACCTGTCTGGCAAGTGCGAGGTCGTAAGTTTGATCCCCGTTACCAACAAAGTTGGCTGAAGAAAAAAGAGAACTATACGTAATGCTTAATACTTAACTGGATTTCAAATTCTCAAGCAAACATATAAGCAAAAAACACCCTAACGAAAATTTCTGGGAGAGTTATAGTGGGGTGAACATGTACTACATATGGGATGGTACAATCGTATAAAGGTTACATTTCTTTTTTTTTTTTTTTTTTTGGCACTGGGGATCAAACTCACAACCTTGAGCTTGCCAGACAGGCGCTCATGCCACTGATCTAAATCCCCAGCCCAAAGGTTACATTTCTTGGAAGGGATCGTATCTCCTAGTTGTTAGGAAATACACATGGAGGTACTTAGGAAAGAATTGTTATGTCTACAACCTACTCTCAAGTAAACCAGTCAAAGTAATAAGCAAGAAAACAAGTTACAAATATAAATTAAAATAAAAATAGTGAGATAAAGCAAAAGAATTGAATTCATTGTACTGCTCCTTCTGTAGATGTGTCTCTATTTTATTCAAAATATAAATTTTAAGGGATAAATTGGCCCTTGATTCAAGGCTAATTTCTGAAGCCACCACTCTGTTTTCTGGGATTTTTTTTTTTTTTTTTTTTGGTACAGGGGACTGAACCTCACACTTGCTAGGCAGGCACTTATGCCACTGAGCTAAATCCCAAGCCCTTATTTTTGGTTTGTTAAAAAAAAAAAAAAAATATATATATATATATATATATATATATATATATATATATGCTTAGTCGGGTGCAAGGTGGGAGCAGTGCTGTAATCCTAGGACTAGAAAGGCTAAGTGAGGAGAACTGCCACAAATTTGAGGCCAGCCTGGGGCTACATGACAAAACCCACTCAAAAAAAAAAACGAGAACAAGATTAAACAGAAAATGAAAATATTGTAATCTGAAAGACTGTGTGTCACTGTGTGCCCACACTAAGTATGTGACTACTGTTTAGCTACTCCTACAACCTGAGGTTTTATTTTGATTTCTTTATTTTGTCTTTTTTTGAGACAAGCTCTCACTATGCAATTGAGGCAAGTCTTAACCTCACTTTGTAGTCCAGGCTGGCCTCAAATTCACATCCATCTTTCCTGCCTCAGCCTCCCAAGTGCTGGGATTATAGGCATGTACCACTATGTTTGGCTGAGGTTTTATTTTTACAGAAGACAAAAACCACTTTCTTCTTTCCTTTTCCCTTTGTTTTAGTTTTTTTTTCTTCATTTTGAAGCTTTATCTACTTTGTGCTTCTCCTTTCTGCCAATCTCCAGATTTGCTTTAGAATTATAAGAGTGTGATGGCTTTTGATTGACTGACATTTTTGAGGTCAGCGTCTTTCATGATCTCAGCTTTTTCTCTGGCAGTGAAGGACTCCAAGGGGAGCAGGACACATGCCATGGTGTAGCATGCCCTGCTAAATTAGTGACAATATTTTCATGGAATGTTCTTTCAAAAGTAGATGCTGCAGATGAAAGGTTTTCCCATATGATTACAGCAATTTAAAGGTCAATCAAACTGCTTAATTGTGCTCCATTAAGCATTTCTCAAAAAGAGTGTGTGTGTGTGTGTGTGTGTGCATGGATATACGTAAGTATGTTTAATAGCATTCAAAAACTGCCAATATCAGCATTGTCTAACTTAGATTTTTTTTTCATCATTTTCCTTACTGACCCACTGTAATGCATTGACTTTCCTTTTGGATGAGTTGGCCTCGGCTCATTTAGAAACCCTCTAATGCTTTTTTTCTCACTTAATATTGTCTTTAAAGGTCCCTTACCTCTGACACCTGTTAGGTTGCCTCTCAAGAAGAATCAAGAACAGGACCTTTGCTTGCTCGAGTACAGCTAATGCAGTATCTAAAGACTGGCCAGAACTTTTCCATAGATAGCAGATTGAACACACTGCTCTTTAGTCTCACTTTAGGTCCGGGATCGTTGTTGTGAGCACTGTTTGCCAGCCAGGTCTGAGATGGACGAAGGTGGAAAGAGGAGTAGTGTTCTAGGTTTCCTTTCCAAGCTTGGGCAAGAATGTACAAAAGGACCCCTCCCTTCTGGAAATATCTGCTACAGGTAACGAAGGTCATTGAGTAAAAATAGAAAAGGAAAAAATTAGCCCTAACTAAGCAAAAAACAAAATAAATCCAAACAACTTTAAGATTTAAAAGAAATTCAAAATAGATACAAAACTATATATATGAGACTTATAAATATAATAACAGTGTTATAGAAAAATATTTTTACTCTATGGGAAAAGCATTTGAGACTGGTTTTGATTTTTTATTCAGCAACCATAGCATGGAAGCTATAATTACATGCAACATAGTGCATATACTTTCTCAATTAATCAGTTGTTATACTGTGGCTGTTACCTAAACTGTAATTACTCAATAAACAAAAGGCACCAGAATTATCTTTTTTTACATTATCAGACCTCAAGCTTTCCTGCAATCAAGACCCTTAATTCTCTTGTACAGCTCTATATTTAAAGCCATGTACTGGTCTTACTGTGTGCCAGACATCGTGATTAAAGAGTTCACACAGTGGTCTGACTTCAAGCCAAAACTAAAATTAAGCCTTAAGGCAGTGATCATATACACATGGCAGGAAAAAGATATAAAGATGGTTTTCATATCATACCCCAGATGACTCTGAATCATTTTGTCTTCCTTGACTCAACAACTTGGTACAAATTTTTTATCTAGATACTAAAGGTTTTGATACTTGTTATTATATTTTGAAATTCCAAGATGTTGGAATTTTTGTAATCCTTAATAAAAATAAAGCAGCAATTACCATATTCATGGGTGGAACGTTTTTCTCTCTAGATGCAACAATGTGTAAAACTGTTGTTCAGATCCATTAGAAAAATACAAAACAGAAAAATAACCAGTTTCCCTAACACTGTTCATTGATGTAACAAATCTTCATTCTATGTTATGTGCCCATTACAGTTGTAACTTTAAATAGAATTCAATGGAAAGATTTTTTTTCAGTACTCTGCCACTCTGCTACTCCCCCAGCCCAGATAATTTTAGTAGAGTGATGTTGGTCAAAGAAATAAGATAAATAAAAACTAGAAATTACATAGAGGAATAAGAAAATCTGATAAAGGCAGTGTGGAAAAACTTACAAGTAATTTAGCTTATTTAAAGTCTTCAAGATGATATATTTTTTTACCAGAGATCTGGTTGTTAAATAGCAAGAAAAAAATATGAACAAAATAATACATGTAGAGTTAGAATTTTATAACAATTTGGAAAAGCAAGACAATGAAAAAGCAAGGACATTTATTATTACACAGGACTCTGGCATTACTAATAATCCCATCAAGCTGACGGTGCACAGACCCTCATTCTTCCAGTTGGGATAAGTCAGGACACTCTCTCTCCAGATTTTACTCAGTTGCTGTCTTTACCCTCTTCTTTTCCCTTCTACTCCACTGTTTTATCACATGGTCATTTTGAAAGGCTTTTTTGTGCATTTCACGAAGCAACCTGAAAATGCAGATGTGCAAGTAATTAATCACTGAGCCTTCTTTACTTAATTTTGTATGTTTGAAGTCGAGTGCCTTGAACTCAAATGAAGATATAAGAAAAACATTACAAGATAGTATTAATTCCACCTTAGCAGGGTTTTTTCCCCCTTCTGAAATTATTGACCTAAATATAAGTTGGCTTACTTACTCCTTACTGTCAAAGATAAAATGATTTAACTCTTGGTTCAAAGCAAGCACTCTTGGCAAAACTGGGGAACTGAAGTAATTCTAAGCCAACCACATTTCTCAAAAAAGGAAGTTCCTTGACATCAGAGGTTGTCTCCAACTGGCAAAGTTTCAAGACAGCAGACATTCCTAAAATAACAAATTGGAGGCATCTTATTTTATTATAGAAACAGAAAAAAAGGAATTTCAGTATGGTTTGATTTGGTTTCTGTCATGGTGCTAGGGATAGTATCCAGGGCCTTCTCCATGCTAGGCAAGCACCTACCACTGAGCCATACCTCAGCCCAAGAATAGTTTTTCTATTAAACTGAAGACACAAAGTTTAATTTCCATGATAAATAAAGGTGGACCAAAAATAACTATTAAGTCAAAGGCAAGCATTTTTTTTTTAAATCTCCAAATCAGTTTTCATGTTTGTTTGGTTTTCTTTCCATGAATACACCCAATTTTCCCTGAGTATTCATTTGGTCTCTGGCTTGGCTTGGTCTCGGTCCTGGTCCCCGTCTGGGTCCCAGTCTCGGTCTGTTAGGAGGTCGGATTTTGCTGCACCAGTGCTCCCCATTGTGCTATTCTGCCTCACCACAAGCCCAGAAACAACAGAGTCAGATTGCTCTGGACTAAATCGTCGGAGAAAACTGTGAGTCAAAATTAATTTTTCCTCCTTTAAGTTGATTTTTGCCAGTATTTTGTAACAATGAGGAAAACTTGACTAACATATTTGGGGTTCAAGAAAAACCTACAGATTTTATTAGGTGTTTAAATTCACCTGAGCCTCATTCTTTTCTTTTTGGTACTGCGAATCAAACTCATGACCTTACACTTGCCTTGTGAGGCAGGCGCATATGCCACCGAGCTAACTCCCTGGCCACTGAGCTTTGTTCTTTGTCTTGAGTTATTTTCTCTAGAATGTATGAGGTGCCTTGGGAACAGTCTGCAGAAAGAGACAGACAGACAGAGACAGACACAGAGACTGATAAAGATGTCAGAGAGACAAAAACAGAGACTGACAGAGATGACAGATTTAAATGACAGAGACAGAGAGAGAGAAAGAGGAATGAACTGCTCTAAATTTGGGGGTTGCTTTAAGGGTTTCAAACAGAAAAAAAGCTTCAAAACATTAACAAATATTTTAAAGGAGGCATTTCATCAAGGGGTGTTGGTGGGGATATAAATCTGTAATCCATACTTTTTCCCCATAGAATATGGTTTCTTTCTCTAGGATTACCCACTCCCATTCACTGCAGAAGGGGCTGGTTAATCTGGTGGGTAGAGTCTTAATATTCATTGGCTCTTTCATTTCTGGTGGAAATTTTCAGACCTTAATAGTCTCTCTGGCCCAAGCTCTTTCTCTCACTGCAGTTAGCTGCAGCCCTGTGTCTCCTTGTGCCTACTGCCCACCCCAAGCCTGCTCCCCGTGCAGTAATAAACATACAATTCCAACACCATGTGATAATTATGTAATGCAGCATTGTTCAAGGCATCCTAAGGGTAGAAAGGAAAGAGTCAGGGGTTTGGTGGACACCTTTCACAACTGGAGACAGTCTGTATGCCCCACCACTTTACACTTGTGCCATTTTAGTTCAACATTACTATGGAAAGATTATTTTTTAGTATGTATTATATATGTAAAAATTACTAGATGGTGAAAACTCAAAGAGAATTATATACCTGTAGACATAAGTGTATACATTAACAAGACATATACTTTCATAAACCTCTAAGAGAATGACAGAATTGTTTGAGCACTGAGATTATGTCTGGAAGAAAATGATGTCTTCTTTAATTTTTTGATTTAATAAACACATACCTGGCAGAAATTGTTAGAATTTTATAAATATTATTTTAATACCCCAGTATCTGTCTATGGGGCTGGAAACTATTATCTCCTTTTAGGAGCAACTTGAAGCACTGAGAGGTTAAGTACTTTGTGTACATATTAGTAAATGGCAAAATCCTAAAACAATAATGACAAACTTTTAGAGCTGTCAGTGATACGAAGAGTCTATTTGGCACATATGTCATGGACTTGCCACCACTGTAGGGTGATCATTGTCCTGGTTTTAGTTCTCACAAGCTCTGTACCCCTCCTCAGTTTTAGGAATATCAGAATGGTTAGTTACCCTAAAATGCAAACCCTGGCAACCTGACACCAGACTCTGAGTGAGTAATGTTTTGCATTGTGTTTTGGTACTGGCAATGGAATTTAGGGCTTGTGCATGCTGAGCATAAACTCTATCACTGAGGTATACCCCAGCCTTTACTTCTTATAATAATGCACAGATAACCATGATAAATGTGGAAACACCATGTATAGAAACAGACACAACAAAAGCAACCTTAAAATCTAGCTCTGCTAGTGTGTGGTCTTACCTTCAACTCAGGTAATGTCAGAATAAACACTATAGAATGTTGTAAGGTTGATGCTTTGTACTGATTGCAGCTGAGGCAAACAAGACCACTGCAGAGATGTCTGAAAGCCAGGCAGAAGGAGAAGGGGAAATGGAAATTCTCTGACAGAATGATAAAGAAGATGCTGTCCTTTTCACAATGCAGGGACAATGGGAAACTTGAAAGAGAACATTGCTTTCTTCAACTGTTTCTGTAAGTTTTTGTAGCACTAATTGTTAAAGAAAATTTCTGTTGTCTGTGTCTACTGGCCTTTTTCTTTCATTGCTTGCAATGGACTTGTTGTAATAGTACCGTGCTGTGAAACTTCTGTCAAGATAATGGGCCCATAGACAGAGAAGATTGGTGGGTTGTTCATACATTCATGGGAAAAATAGCCTAAAACTTCCTTTATCAGGGGATGGCAGCAATCTTGTCAGCAGAGCCTTTGAGTCTAAGCTGCAGTTACCATCAAAATCACAATTCCTGCACCCTCTTGTGTGGCTAAAATCTTTGATTGGACTCTTCTACCCTGGCATTCCATGACAAGATGAGGAGCCAGCTCATGAAAGGCCTTTCATGACATCCTTGAAAGCTGACAGTCCTCTGTGCTGAAGGGAAGCCCCTGAAATGACTTGAAGGAATGAGTAACCTGATTTGCATGTTTAAAAGATTATAGTATAAGAATGTCACATGCAGTCCTAAGGAATGTGCTATGCAAAGGCATGGTTAATGGTAAAGTAGTTATGAAGTGGACCCCAAAAATGCAAAACTTTGAAGATCTCTTTGAAAGAGACTATAAAACAAATGAAAATAGTAAAAAGATTTGTGTGTTACAGAAAATACTCACCAAAGATTGCATGTACTTAAGAATAAAGAAGAGATTGCTTACAAATTGTTGACCTCAGAATTAAGAAGGTTGCAGTTTCCAAATTGTGCACAGAAGTAGCAAATAGTGGTCAGTTGTAATCTAAACCAATGTGAGGCTGACTTGTGTCTCTAAAGGCCTCACTGAAGTGTGCTGTATCAACGGTTCCTCTTTCCACATCACAATTGGACTTCATTTTAATCTATATACAGATTTCTCAGAAAGAAATTAATGGATTTGTTTAGTTTTGTTTTTTGTCTTTTTGAGACAGGGTCTTGCTATGTAGTTCAGGCTAACATTGAGCTCTCTTTGTAGCCCAGGCTGGTCTCTAACTTACAATGATCCTCCTGCCTCAGAAGTTAGTGTTTGTTTGTTTTTTTTTAATTTAAAGAGAAAAAAGAAACAGGAAAAGGGTAGAAATAATACAGAATTTTTAAAAAAGATAAACAGAAAGAGATCACTAGTTGATAAATTACATATTGTCCTCTTAGAAATTGTTGCTCAAGTTACAAAATTAAAGTATACAAAGTAGACATTCAAACAGTGAGAGTGTAAACAGCTATGCATGCATGAGACTCTACATGTAGTTCTATTCCTTCTGTATTAGAGGGAAAAACAAAACATAGCAAGTTAAAACAAAACAAATTCCTATAAAAACATGAAACCAAAAAGTCATATAAAATCAAGTACAAGATGATCTACAATGGGTACTGTGTAGTCTCTAGTTATCTTCAATAGAATTGTCTATATCATCAGGCATATTTGAATATAGCAGTATAATTGAATATAGCAGTACATAACAATATTAGTAAAAACAAAACATTGTAGACAATGTAAAACTTCAAAGGCAGGTAATAAACCAGAGTGGGTATCCTAGTGAATCTTGTCATCTTCAGTGTAGTTGCCTATACTCTCAGACTTGATACTATCAATCATAACAGCTTTAAATAAAATCTGTCAGTACAAAACAGTGATCCAACAAACCAGATTCAATTAAGATCAATCGTGGTAAAACAGTGTAAGTTATACAGAGCTTCAGATTAAGTTAATAGGAAATTAAGGATGATTACTGTACTATATCCTGCTATTTTTGGGATAACTGTCTGTGCCCTCATATCTAGTACAAGTAGACAAACTGGAATATAATATAATCCATCTAAGCAAAGCAGTGTGAGTAATGTGGGTTTTTAATCCTGGTACATGATTAAAATATCCTCTGCCTTCTTTTTTTAGATTGTTCCTCCCCTATCACTCCCACAGGGTGCTGCACATTTTGGGTCCCACCAACTCCTCAGTTTTTAGATTGGGGGGCAACCTGCTATTTAAGTGGTTCCGAAGCTTCTCACTCCTGGATTTGATTTCAAGTTGTATTCCTTTATCTACAAAAGCCTCTATGTTTTCCTTCGTTATAGCTGTGTAGTTCTCTACTTCACATAAGCATCCTGTCTTTCCTACCTATCTGCAGGTGGTGGTTGAGTTGCCCCTGTTTCTCTCTGGCTCCCTGTCACATAGAGCATTGTTTTCTCATATTTGATTTTTGGTCCATAAACCCTCTCTCAGGTTGATTATATTTCCTATACAAAGCATCTTGATGGACCCTACCTCCTGATCTACTCTGCCTTTTTTTTTTTTAGTGTATCAAGGCCATCTATGTTAGAGATTATAGCCAACCTTCTCTGCGTCATTTCTGCTATGCTATTTTTCTGCCTTTGTTTGTCTAATTTTCTCCTTCATTCTACTGCCTGCCCCGTTCATTGAGGCCTTTCTGCCATTGTTCCTAAAATCCTGGTATTTCTCTCTCTCTCTCTCTCTCTCTCTCTCTCTCTCTCTCTCTAGAATGTCCTTCAGTATTCTCTGTAGGGTTGGATTGGTGGTAACGAATTCCCCCAGTTCCTCTTTTTCATGGAAGTATCTTGTTGTTTCTCCATTAATTTCTAGTG
>PVLA01002978.1:0-235695 GCA_004027455.1 Hydrochoerus hydrochaeris
CACTGGATGTCAAGTATTCCAGCACTCCAGCGAGGAAAACAGGTGTGGAGGGTGACAGGCGCTGAGCATAATCACACTCTCTGAGGTAACGCTCCATGCAGCTAACAGGAAACTGTAGTTCTGCTCTTGTAGAGTGGGACACTGACTGCTTCCTAGGCTGGGAGGATTTCCGATGGCTCTTCTTCCCAGCCATGATGGTTGCTGTGTTTCAAGTCAGTTGCCCCAGCTTGATTTTTCTTGAGGGCTCAGCTGCCGAAAGTGCTTATGGCCACTCATTTGAATCGCTGTGCCATTTATAGGTCAGGAGTTGGCTTTGTGACATCTTGGGCTGTGTGGTGTCACTGGTGGTCACTGAGCTCTGGTCAGGCCTCTGTCTATGTCTGTCCATGATGTTACATTGGTTGCCCTAATCGCTGCATACATTTTTTGAGGGAACTCTAACTTTCTATTGAACTTTAACACTCTGGAAAAATTTCTATTTCAATGAAATAATTACCTGGTGTTTAGCACACCATTCAGGTTCTCTGATCTCAGCCTTGCATTGCCCTTGAGTTCTTTATGTTTATTTGTCAACCACTGGTCACAGAAGGAAATGCAGAATGCCTTATCCAGTACAGATTTGTCTCCCTGATTTTGGTGTAATGAAAGGAATTTTGCTTCCTTTTATAAAGTTACTTAAGTATTCATGATAAATATTTCTATGTCTGCACTTTAGATTTTTCTTTTCTACTGCTTCTAATGTCTATCAATTCTCTCATAAGGTTAAATAGATTCTAGCCAGGCGTGGTGACTCACACCTGTAATCCCAGCACTCTGGAGGCTGAGGCAGGAGATTCATTGTGAGTTCGAGACCAGCCTAGGCTACAAAGTGAGCTCAAGGCCAGCCTGAACTGCATAGAGAGACACTGTCTCAAAAAGACAAAAAAAAAGTTTAAATAGATTCTTTCAAAATTAAATCTATTTTGATAATTAAATTAAATCTATATGGATAAATATTATGATCTCGCTCTTTCAAGTGTACATCAGCTTTGCAGGCAACATTTATAATTGCAGTGGATTCATCTGTAAAACTTCATAACAGAAATGTGTCTGTCATGATCAGTTAAAGCCCAAGACTCTCTTTTCCTGATTCTTCAAGATGTATTCAAAGCACCATACTGCTTTATTGATTCTGATTTTTCTGAGCACTATTTCAATCTTCAATTTTATAATTCAATTTTTCAATCCTCTGGGTTTATATTTGTTTTGTATTTACTCCCTTGCTGTCAGTCAGCTATGCTCATTACTGACAAAAGTGTTGGGAGTCTGGTTTCAGGATCTGACCATCTAGAAATTTCTACAAATGATTAAATCTAGATCTATTGGATGAAATGAGAAATAATTCCATTTATCAGTCTTCACATTTTTTCTCATTGTCTTTCTTTCATGAAATAAGTTAAGAATTTCATGTCTACTGGAGGAGAGCAGCTTTCCCATATATAGACTGGGAAATTTTACTCTTTCCTATTGACCCATGATTGAACTGTAGAGGTGAAACTGTAAGGTCTCTTTCTCTGTATGTATGTCTCTGGAATTTAGAATTTCAACAGTGTCCCACCCTTATCCCCACATTCATTGCCATCACTTTCTGACTTCAGTCATTCCCATCCATGAATAATGCCTTCCCCACCATGTGATGGTCTTCAGCTCCTCAGCAAGTGTCAGTGATATAATGAAAACTTAGCATACCTACAAGGCTCTCAGCCAATTTCTTGGCCACCCAGGCCTTTCTTTGCTTAGAGTCCTTAAAAATATCTTCTATTCCCTCTTTCCTAAGGCCACTTCCCACACTATTCTCATTGAAGTGATTCCTTTGTAATTACTGATTCAAAGGTCTTACACTGACCACTGTTTATGCTGTGTCCTCTCCACTGCCATCAGTCCTCTGTAAACCAAAGCCCCTGGATGCCCCTCAGACACCTCTAACTCATAGTGCCTCAGGAAAAGTCAAAACCATTGCCATACATTTAAAGCATTTACTAGCATTTGTTAGTGACAACAGTGGGCTTACTCTTCCATGAAACATTATGGTTCTCTATAAGCCACTGAGGTTCCCATTATTCATTTTCTTTGAATCAGTTTTTGCCATTCTTCCTGGGTCCAGGCATTTCATCCCACAAAGAGAATGACACATCCTGGATAATACAATGATGCTCATTATTATTGTTCCTCTCTCTCTCTCTCCTGGGTTGGTGCACATCCCTATGTTTTTGTTGGCTTCAGAGCCTACCAACTCCAAGTTATAGTCTGTAAGATAGTCAGGTGTAGTAAGGAGGAAACCTATTGTTGTGAAACCTAAGCATGATATGTACTGTTCTTGCAGAAGGCAATGCATGTAGCTCACAGATAACTGAAGCTCAGGTCTGAAAGCAAGATTTTCCTGTTAATCATTATCTTTATAGCAACTCTCTTGGCTGTTTTTTTAGTCATAGTGATTGCTAGTTTGCCTTCTAGTTGGGTCTGCTTCATTCACCAGCTGTAGTACGGCTCTGAAGCCATTAGTAGTTCTGCCTGCCCATTGTACTACAACTCCTACCCCTAACTGGTCAGGAGCTATCTTTGTGATGTCTTTGACACTGAGATGTCATTTGTATCCACTGGGCTTTGATCTGACCTAAAATTTCCAATGCTTGTTATTCAAATCTAGTTGCCTAATCACTGTACACTGGTTTTGAGTGAACTCTAACATTGCTCTTGACTTTATCTTGTAGAAATATGTTTTGGTGGATGACTTGGCCCTTTCTTTAGGCTATCTATCCAGGTTATCTGATTGTAGCCCTGTACTCTTTTTGTGTTTTTTTAAATAAATGTTTGTTAGCTGTAGGGCAATGATAAACACATATGTATTTTTCCAGTAGAGGTTTCACTATCCTCTTCCTCATGTTGTAATAAAGCCAGTGATCTCTGCATTCACACATTAACTTATGCCTGGTTAGTATTCTTGTGTCTACTATGGATACTCATTTCAATCAGTTACAGCATCTGTATCTTTTACCTCATTTTGGTTTTATACTTGCAAAAGTGTCATTATTTTTACATTGCTTGAAAAGCACTTTTAACAAATTTAGAAACAAGAAGCACATGTTCAATGGACTTCCCTGTTAGAACCCAGTAAATATTTTTGATAGAATGTGTGCCTTATGTTCAGTTTAACCCCAGTTATGTCAGTTTTTGCTCTCCTAAGTGATATCAGTACACTAAACGATGCAGCTTCTTGGTTCCCATTTTAACTTTTCTATTCATTACTCTTGTATGTCTACCATTTTTGTGTGTGCATTTTGGTTCAATTGCATTCAAAGGACTGGGGATATAGTTCAGCGGCATTGGCACCTGGCTGGCAAGCACAAGCCCCTGAGTTTAATTTCCAGTACCAAAAATAAATAAATAAAATAAACTGTCATTTGTAGTCAATAACTTTTCCACTCAGAAAGAAAGAAATTGCAAGGAAGACATGAGTCTCTAATCTATGCAGTTTCAGAGTCCAATCATGCAAAGCTCCATTAGGTTCGGAGGCTTAGCAATAATCTTGCATAGTGTAAGATTTTTTCCTATCATCCCACTGATCTTGTGACTTCACCTGGTGCCATGACTCTGCCATCTAGGCCCTACAATTTGTCTGCATTTCATCTTTTTCCTGTATTTTGAATCTTTGTATATGTTTACAGCTGAGTAGTCTTATCACTCCTTCTCTTTGTCAGATTTTGTGAATCTCACAGCCTTCTTCAATTTCATCCTCTATGTTTCAGTACAAGCTGCTGTTCTTGCTGCTAATACATCTGCAAAAACATATATTCTATGTAAGGCATGCAAATTCATGTCATTAGACACATGGCTCCTTCACAGATCCCAAATGGAAAATTCCATCTCTATTTCTAATTTCTACTTCGAAGCACATCCTGCATCTCTTCAAATCACCTTTTTGATTGATCAGTTAGATTTTTGATTCCCTCAGCAGCACTAGAAAAAGGATATCATCCTTGATTCTGTTTCCAGAGGATGTTTTCCTAACAGAGAACACCCAAATTTTGCTCTTTTTTATCATACAGATAGACTGGGAGTTTTTCATATCATCAAACCCTGGTTCCTTTTTGCTTAATAGTTATTTTCTCAGTATATGTTATTTCTCTAGCATTTTATTGGAGACATAAAAAACAGGTCATGCCTTCAATAAATTGCTTGGAAATATCAGCTAAATATCTAAGTTCCTGGGTTACAAGAACTATTTTTACATAGCTATAGGGCAAACTTCAGCTAAGACATTTTCCACTACTACCATATCTTCAGGATATTACTATGGGCAGGACATCCTCCTGCTCCTCTGTTTCCAAAATTAAGTTCCAAATTTCCTTCTAATCCTTCACCAGCAACACCTGTGATGTTTACATTTCTATTAATAGTCTGTTTATGTTTGCTTAGATATCCTTTAAGATGATATAGTCTTTCTCTACTGCCCTCAGCAATTACTCATTTCTAAAAGTCATGTTTTTGGATATTTGTTATAACAGCAATCTATTGCCAAATACCAAAAACTACATTAGATTCTGATGGCTGCCCTAATGAATTAAAACAAATGTGGTGTCTTAAGAGAACACATATTCAGGCTTACAATGCGGGGGGTCAAAGACCAAAATCACTTTCACTAGGCTTAAAACAAGGTGCTGGTAGTGCTATGATCCTTCTAGAGAAGGATTTTCCTTGCTTTTTCCGAGTAAAGAGCTACTTTTCTTGTATTCTAGTTCCTTCTTTCAGATTCACGCAAATATCCAAACAAATGTATACCACCAAATTGTATTATGTAATCTAAAACAAAATTTATCACCCCCAGTACTATTGCTATTTTTGATGTGGGACAAGAGGGCTGTCCCATAATAGGATACTAATATTCTTGGCCTCTGTCCTTCAGTTGTGATGCCAGAAAATATCATCAGTCATTGACAAATGTCCCCTAGTGGGGGAAACTATCTTCAATTCAGAAATATTCATCTACATTTTAAAACATGGGTTACTTTAAGGTGCAGTGAGGGGATGTAGTTTAGATGGAGTAGTCAAGCAATATCCTCAAGAAAATAGCATTAGGGCTGAGGATTTAGCTAAGTGCCTCAAGCGCTTGCCTGGTAAGCATGAGTTCATGAGTTTGATCCACAGTACAAAAAAAGAAAAAAAGAAAGTGACATTAAACCTGAAAACTGGCAGGAGAATATTGAATGGCTCAGAGAGATGGTAAAAGAATGTTCCAAAAATACTGCATGAGTAAATCCCTAAACTGGTGAATCAGTTGCAGAATTTTAAATGAGAGCTAGTAGGTTTGGGAAAACTTGAATGCAAGAAAGGATGATGATCTCAGATGGCCTTATATACACACACAAGTAATGAAGAATCCTGACTTCTTTGCAGTTGGGGCCATCCATTAAACCTGGTTGAACAAAAATATAATTTGTACATTTTTATTAACTAATGATAAAATAGTAAGAGATTCTAAGAGGGCACAGTACAAAATGAATGATTTTAATACTCTATGGTAGACTTTGCATAAGTGGCTACAATGATCCTAATCTCTATAGTTACTCTGTGTATTAACACTGAGTAAAAATGTAAAAAAGTAAAAATGTAGTTTGGCTGTTCCTCTCATAAAAACATACTGAAAATGTCCTAATCACTTAAATCCAAGCTAGCCTTATTGCTTATTTGAGGAAATAAATTGGGGAAGTGATGGTAGGGCAGTAATGGGCTTTTGGTCCTCATGAGATTTTGGGTTTTTACCCCCTCAATTGAAATACTTACTACTTTGGTCATGTCAACAGTGCAATCTAGTTTTGTAGAAGATGAGAGATGCATTAGTCAGCGGCCAAGACTCTCCAGAGATGAACTGATAGAAATATACACTAGGGACACAACATGATATTTGCACATGTGAGTCTGAAAGGGAAAAAAAACTGCTTAAAAGGGAAGAACAAATGGGATGGGGAAAGGAGAAAGCAAAGAAGGGAAAGATTATATATCTGTGTATATATATTCATATATAAGGCATAAAACTACTTATCTCTGTTTGTTCCTCAAAAAGAACAGTTTGTGCTTTCATTGTCTGATCATTTTTATGCCTATATCTTATAATCTGAACAACTACTTTGAAGATAACAATATGCAATATATTGACCAGTGTTAATTTCCTATCATTTTGTTTTGAAATTCTATATCATCATTTTTATTTCTTTTTAATAGTAAATATATATGCATATATACATATATATGCATGATTATATTTATATAGAGAGAGGAGGGAGAGACATTGGATGAGAAGTTGAATAACTTATGGCATCCCATTTGCAAGCTAAAGGCTCTGTAAATCTCATAGTATGGCTCAGTCCAAGTCCAAAAGGCACAGATTTAGGAAAGCTGATGGTGTAACTGTCAGTCTGAGGTCAAAATCTGAGAGCCTAGAGTTTACTGGTACAAATTTTGAAGTTCCAAGGCTGGGAAGCCTTGTATTCTGATGTTCAAGGGCAGGAAGAAAAGGGTATCTCAACTCCATAGTATGGTATATGGGTGCATGTATATAATTTCAGCACTGTGCAAGGCTGAAGCAAGAGGATCAAGAGTTGTAATCCCAGCTAAGGAACTTTGCAAGACCTTATCTCAAAACACAAAGCAAAACAAAAAAGGGCCGTGTATGTAGCTAACTGAAAATGCTCTAGGTTAAATCTCAAACCTGAAAGACAGAAAGAGAGAGAGGGAGAGGGAGGGAGAAAAGGGGAGAGAGAGAGAGAGAGAGAGAGAGAGAGAGAGAGAGAGAGAGAGAGAGAGAGAGGTGCTCCATGTAAACCTTGTTGTGTTTTTTCAGGCTTTAGATAAATGAGTCCAGCATGATCAACAAAATCATCTCCCATATATATCAATAATCCCAGTTGAGCCCCAAAACATCACTAAAGTGAGTCCAGTCCATATTATTAAACCACAGAGACATGTTATAAATAAGTGGTTGAGGGATTTTTTTTTTACGAACGCTTCATTGAAATTTGAGTCACATATGTAATATACCTATTTCAAGTGAATATTTTAGCATATTAAGATACGTGCAACCATCACAGTCAATTCTAGAATATTTTAGTACTTCAAAAATAGAGCTTGTACTCATTTACCATGATGCTTATATGTCCTCAGTACCCTAGCCCTAGGCAACTAGTAATCTCATTTAAAAAAAATTATTTGAAGAGAGGGGAAAAATAAAGCAAAATAGAAAAAAAGGTAGAAATAATACAGAATTTCAAAAAAAAATGAACAGTAAGAAATCACTAGTTGATACATTACATATTGTCTTCCTGGATGTAGTTGTTCAAGTTACAAAATCAAAGCATACAAAGTGGACATTCCAACAGTGAGGCTGCAAACAGCTCCATTCTCTGACCCAACAAAAACTTAGCAACATAATTATCATTCCTACACCCTTAAATATACATGCAGTTATGTCCTTTAGAGCACCTGCTTTTCCTCATTTTGCTTTTTAAGTCCATTATCTGTTTAGTTATACCTTGTTTCAGGTTGCTCAGTGCCTTGCTGATCTGTTTTGTTGTTATTTACTGTTTAAAATTTTTTTCTTATTATTTTTTATTTTATTCATTGATTTTATTTTGAAGGTAGTAAAATACAGCAGAATAAGACAGGACATAGCCATCTGAGGCAGTGCAGTGAAATTGGCACAGAACCTCACAGCAGGCCACCGGGACAACAGCAATAGGCACAACAGTACTTCTGGTTTTCTTCACAATAGTTGTTCCTTCAATCAGGCAGAGCAATATCAAAAGAAATACCGAAATTACAAGAACAGAATCTTGAACAGAGCAATACCATTGATCATAACAGAGCCAAACAGAACGAAAAATATTTGCCCTCAAAGAGATGGCAGAAGAAAATCCCCTTTATTTACTATATCGCATATTGCCAAACTCACAAGACATGCTCAGATCTCCGGCTCTCACTTGCTGGGGCGGGGGGGGGGGAATGGACGTTTGATTCTTAGCCAGAGGGGTGAACTGGTTGCCCCTTTTTTCCCAGTGCCTCAAGGTCCAACATGGCACGTCACAGGTCTCAGGAAACGCTGATATGGTTCTCGCCCTAGGGCAGCCGCGGCTTGCCAGGCCACAGCCACTTAGAGTGGCATGCAGGCAGCTGCCTGTTTTCCCATTGCCCTAAGGTCCAACATGGCCACTTATCTCTTTTTGATCTCAATAGGTTTGCCTATTTTAGATATTTCGTATGAATAAAATCACATAATGTGTAGTCTTTTAGGATTGGCCTTGTTCACACTACATAATATTTTCAGGTTCATCCATGATGTATAATATCAGTGCTCCATGATGATACAGAATTTCAAAACAAAATAAGAGGAAATTAATATGGTTTCATATATTGCATATTGTTGTCTTCAAAGTAGTTGTGCAGATTACAACATATAGGCATGAAAAACAATTAAACAATAGAACAACAAAAGCACAAACTGTCTTTTTGATGAAGATTAATAGTGTGAACCAGCAGCAGTACACCATTCAATTTTTATGGCTAAATAATATTCCATTGTCTTCATATCTCACATTTTATTTATCCATGCATCAGTTGAGGGATATATGCATAATTTATACCTCTTAGCTACTATAAATAATGTTTCTATAAATGTTCTCATATATTTTCTTGTGTGGACATGTTTTCATTTCTCTTGAGTCTATACTTACAGTGAAATTGCTGTGCTATATGGTAACACATTGTCTAATCATGTGAAGAAATGCCAAAATATTTTACAAAGTGACTGCACAATTTTACATTCCTACCAACAACATATGAGAATTTGCAGTTCCTCATCATCACTAACTGTTATTTTCTTTTTTATTTTATATTAATGTCATCATAGTAGGCATGAAGTTGTAGCCCACTTTGGTTTTGATTTGCATTTCCTGAAGGACAAATGATGCTGAAATTATTTTCCTTTGTCAGTTGTTCATTTCTATGTCTTATTCAGAGAAATGTCCACAAAGAGAGATTGTAGTCCACTGATGGAGCAAGTGCTTAGCATGTACAAGGCTTTGGGTTCAATCCCCAGTAACAAAACAAAAAGAAGAAGAAGAAGAAGAAGAAGAAGAAGAAGAAGAAGAAGAAGAAGAAGAAGAAGGAAGAGGAGGAGGAGGAGGAAGGAAGAAGGAGGAAGAAGAAGGAGGAGGAGGACAATAACAAGGGGGAGGAGGAGGAGGAGGAGGAGGAGAAGAAACAAATGTGTACTTAGATCTTTTGTCCATATTTGACTTGTCCTTTTTTATTATTGTTTTGTAAGGGTTCTATACTAGATAGATTTTTTGTCATTTCACTCATTTACAAAAATCTTCCTACTTGTGCATAGTGTTTGCGGTTTTTAGTGTCCTTTGAAACACAAAGATTTTTTATTTATATGCAAATTCTATTTTTTTCATTTTATGCTTATGCTTTATGTATCATATGTAACAATCAGTTGCCAGAACAAAGGTCATGAAGATGTACTTCTAAAATTTTTTGTTGTTGTTTATTTTATTTTAAATAGAACAAATAAGAAAAATGATAATAAAAATTTTCAAAACAAAATAATAGCAGAGTAACAATGTTTAATACATCATGTTCTGTTATTTTCAAAGTAGTTTCTCAGATTACAAGCTGTAGAAATGAAGAATGGATCAAACAATATAAGCCTAAACTTTTCTTTTCAATGAACTAGTAGAAATTAGTAAAATAGCTTTCTTAACTCTCTTGTATACTTATATACAAGTATATATATATGTATATATATTTTCCTTCCTTCTTTTCTCCTTTCCTCCATTCCATTTTCCTTTTGAACATTTTATTCCCATTTCACAGTGTCTACTGTACATTTTGGAAAGAGCTAAATATTAACACAGAGACCTCAAATCTACTGGAAGATAAAGTAGGTAGAAATCTTGAATATATAAGAATAAGTAGAGAGTTCATGAACAAAACCCAAACTGCATGGCAAACACTTCAAAGAATCAACACCTGGGATCTCACCTTATTAAAAAGCTTTAACTTTGCTTTTGTTTTTGTTTTTTCTTTTGTGTTTTGAGATGGTGTCTCATTGTAGTTAAGGGTGTACATGAACCCTCTTTTTAACTCAGGCTGGCTTCAACCTACAGTGATCCTCTTTCCTCAGCTTCTCAAATGCTGGGGTTGCAAGTATGAGCCACCAAATCTAGGTACTCCTATAGATTTATTATCCAAAAATTTGTGGTTAGCACTTACATTTACCACTTGTACATAATCTGGAATAGAAGTCCAATTTCATTTTCTTCTATGTGGCTATCCAGTTGTTCCAGCATCACTTATTGAAAGGCTAACTCTTCTCCCTATTAAGTGGGATTGGTAACCTAGTCAGTAATCAGTTGGCTGTTGTCCTCCCATTTTGATTATATGAGGTGTATGCCTATGATTATTCAAGTTTCTTGATTATCCCTCCTGATGATTTGACATTTATATTCTTATTAAAGGTCCTTTTATATCTTTATTAGAATTTTTTTCTTTTAAAGCACATATTTCCTCTGTCATTAATCTAGCCACCCTAGCCATCTAGAAATCTAGCCATTTCTTGTGATTGTTGTTTGCACAATTTATCTTTTGCTATTCTTTTAATTTCCATCAATTTTTATCTTTGACTCTAAAGTATATCACCTATAAACAACATATAGTTAGATTTATTTATATTTCAGGTAGACAATTGCCTTTTGTTTGGATGTTTTAATCCATTTGCTTTTAATGTAATTAGCAATATAGTTAATCTACCATTGTAGTTTACTATGTCTCACAGATCATTTTGTTTCTATATTTCTCTTTACTATTTCCTTTTGCAATAAATGAATTTTTTTCTGAAACTGGTATTGAATCCAAGAATTTCACATTGAGCTACATCTTTGGCCATTTTTTGTTTTGAGGAAGGGTCTTGCTAAATTGTGTAGGTTGGACTTCAATTTGCAATTCTCATGAGTGAGTCTCTCAGAGTATAAGTGAAAAATTTTAAAGCAATATTTTAATTTACTCAATAAATACTTACTACATTTTCTTGAATTATTTCCTTAGTGATTTTTCTAGGGTTTATCATATCTTATCAGAAACAGTCTCCAATTTATTGTAATTTTTTCCATTGAGCTACAGAAGCATTAGTTCTATACATTTTTATTCACTTCTGCTTTTATGGTATCATTGTTTTAAATATTAAATCTATAACTACCACAACCCCAAGAATACATTGTATAATTATTGCCTTATAAAAACTTATGTATTTCAAAAAAGCTGAAAAAGACCAAACATATATTTATAACTTTTGTTAGGTTAACCTTTTTGTCATTTATAGTCATCTCCATTTGTCCCTGTGGGTTCTAGTCATCACCTGGAGTCATTTCCTTAATTCAATACAGCTTTGCCCTCATCCATGAACTTTGTGCTACTATTGGAATGTATATTACATTTCTACATATTACTTATAAAATACATTAAATATATATTATTTCATATAATTGCTATTTAATACTAATTAAAAAATAAAATAATGTGTATTTATATAATCTTTTATAATAGCATAGTTAATTTCACCAGTGGTTTTTATCTTATTTATTTATTTTTGGGATATATTTGAAATACTGCCTAGAGACACCTGCTTTCAGTCTGAAAAACTTTTTTTTCTTTTTCTTTTTTTCTTTCTTTTTCTTAACCTGGATATTATCAAATGACCTATCATCAAGTATACAGATTCTTTGTTCTGCCATTCAAATCTACTAGTTAGCCCTCTATACAATTTCCCATTTCAGTTTTTGTAATTTTCATCTCTAGAATTTTCATTTGATTCCTTTCTGCAATTTCTATCTCTTTATTGGCAATCTCTATTTGATGTGGTATTATCATTAACCCTTCCTTTACTTCTTCAATCATAGTTTGTATTATCCCCTGAGTATATTTACAAGTACAACTTTAAAGCCTTTGTCTATTAAGTTCCACTTCTAATTGCTCTCATAGGCAGTTTCAATTGCTTGCTTTTGTTCTTGTATAGTATATATGAGTCATATTTTTCTATCTCTCTGCATGTGGCATATTTTTTGAACAGTAAATATTAGATAATACAGTGTAGCAACTCTGGGTACTGGTATCTCCCCCAAGTGTTTCTTATTACTTTTCTGTTTGTTTAGTGACTGGCTGAAATATTTTAGTAAAATTTAGTCTTGGCCATTGCAATGCAAAACCTTCATATTTTTTTACAGGCTGCAGACAGAGCTATTTGTCTCTTTCTCTGATCATACCTACTAGCTGAACTCCACTAACTGTTGGCTAATTGCTCTGTTGTTTTTCACAGTACCCTAGGGAATAAATTGCTTCATCGACTTATCCAATCCAATCACAGCTACTTTAAATGCTTAGTTCTTTTTATGGTTTGAATCTAGATGTCCCTCAAACCCTCATGCAGTTTTAGATGGGGCTTTCTGAAGGTGGCTGGATCTAGGAAGTTTGATGCTGGGATTAAAGGTGTGAAACTGGGATTACAGGTGTATGACTACTTAATTAGCACACTTATTAGTTTAGCATAATTCTGTGTGTGGATAATCACAGCCTCACCCTGGGCACGATTGGCACCAATGAATAGATTTACAGCATGGATGGAATATGAAGGGACAGAAAAAAGGTAGACTCCTGCTGCTACTTTGCCATTTCACTTCTTTGCTGCCTTCTGCCTGACGTGTCATGAATTGTTTTTCCTCTGTGATGCCCCTTTGCCATGCCAGCCTGCCTTACAGCCAGCTGCCTAAGGACTGAAACCTGTACAAGGCTTTACCAAACTTTTTCCCCTTTAACTTTGGGTGTCACATATTTTGCCACAACAGTGAGACAAGAAATTAAGATTGTTCCCTAGCTCAATGTTTAAGATTTTCTTTGGTCCAAGGAGCACTTCCAGCAAATTAGCCAGTCTTGTTTTGTTTGTATCCCCATTTAATCTACCAATCTCTTCTCAGTTGTTTTCATTACCATTTCCACTACTCTAGATATTATCCTTAGGCTTAAACTTATCTGCACTTTGTTGCAAATGAAGTCAGCTCCTTTAAGAAGAAATTCAGAGTTGTTTTATAAGGCCTGACTCACCCCTAGGGCATAGTCTTTAAACAACAGCTTTCAAAATGAGGTAGCAAATAATGGCATAATATCCTCAATAACACCTCTGCTGTAAGAATTGAGCATATACAGAAGGAAGGAGTAGTTTCAGGTCTTTCCAGCTTTTTCTTTAAGAATAAATCACACGTAGGTTACAACCCATGCAGTTATGACCAGGACCCAATATACTCAATAGAATCCAGAATAGAGCTTCTATCCCCATAAATGGGAGCTGAGAAGAATAATCTCCAATTACTTGGTGTTATAATTTCTGTCTAGATGGGGTCATAGGGTATTTTTGGAGGTGGCTGAATTTCGACTGTGTATTTGATTTGTAATGCAATGCTGGAATTAAGGGTACTGGGATTAAGAGAGGGTGCTTGCTGGATCAGTCCACAGATTGGATTGCCCCTGCCCTAGTCCCAGTAGACCAGATACAACATGAAGAACAGAAAGAGGCGTGCTTCCCCCTTTTGCTCTTGTTGCATTTTATGACTTCTGCCATCGTGAACTGTTGCCCTTCTGCAATTTGCCACCCTGCCTTGGAGCCAACCAATTATGAATTGAAACCTCTACAAACTGTGACCTAATTAAACCTTTGCACCTTTAACTTTGGTGTTAGGTATTTTGCCCCAGAAATGAGAAATGTAACTAAGACAATTTAGTTAAATTTTACCAGAAATTAGTTATAGTAACAGGTGGCTGGGGGCAGGATGAAAAACAACGGTGACTGAAGCTCCCCTAAAAGTAAGCCTAACGGAAGCTGGAGAGAAAATGATTTCTGTGGGTTTTGTTGCAGTATTTCTGAATGGAATTTCCATTTTACTAATCTGGAATGTGAGTAAAATGGATGAAGTCTCAGGTCAAATACTATAGACACAAGTGATGGCAAAACTTTTATAGAATGATTGCCCAAACTGCAACCCCAAACCTCCTATTCATCACAAAATACCAACACTGCAATGAAATCTGAATACTGAGGTTTTAATTTAGAAAACACAATTCATACATTAAAAAATACAATAAAAAGAGCTTTTAGTGATACAAACTGTCCACTGTCATATCGGTGCCATAGTTTCACCACCACTACTATAGACTCTAACTGTTCTCATCAAGATTTAGCAGATCTTTTGAATAAATATTTCCTCACTTGCTGTATGTCTTTAGGACCATTCCCAGAGACTTTAAATGATTTTATAAAAATAATTTTAACAACATTGAGGAGGAGTTGATTACAGAGCATCTCACCCTGCTAAACTGGAAGTGGAAATCTTATTTCTTTCATTTATTAAGATTTGGTAGTTTATTAAATATAATTATTGTGTCAAAAGATAACTGATGCACACTAATTAATTGTGAAATCACTGCAAACCAATGCTCTTAGTACTCCATAGGGAATTCAGAGTATTTCCTCTACTGCAACTGAAGCTACCCTGGGGATTTAATGCTTTAAAGTACTTCTATGATAAATAACTTGGTGATCTGAAAAATACATACCATGCAATTTCTATAAGTGATTCTTATAAATAAGTCATATGGGAAGAACGTGACTTACAAAAGTTCAAATGAAGCTTAATTCCCTAGGTATTAAAATGTACCTAATCATTTATTGCAGTGTAGAGAAAAGTAGTCCCACAATTCAGGGGGACAAGCAAAGTTCTAAGTCTTTTAAGAGTAGCCATCACTACACTTGAAAATAGCATTTCATGAAAACTGAACATGCAGAATGAGATCCTCTTTCAACAGACATTTGCCCCAAAAGTGAGAGAAAGGGAAATTAATAAAGTTATATCTAAGAATCTCTATACTTTAACTCCAGAGTCCAAAAATATAAACTATCTAAAATGCTTTACCCATAACACGGACATGTCAAAAACAGTCAGCAGATAATTAATCACATCTAAGCACCAATAGCATCTTTCAGCGAGTATAGCTAAAGGATGCAACAGAACTCTACAAATAATTTCTTTCACATTTTCTTGACATTTTCTTGAAATTAGCTTCTTTACCAAAATATATTCAAACCATTTTAAAGACTTTACAGTGAACTTTCTGTGTCCTAGAGAATTCTAACTTTGTATTTACAAAAACTTTAATTTAAAAAATGGAGTTAAAAAGTAACATGTCAGGGAAGAAGAATTTTCAAAGATTAGGAAAAAATACCTTCAGGCAATCCTGCTTGCTGCTATCTAATGCCTGGGTCAGGGAAGAAGCCAGAAAGTTCAGTCCTCAGAAAAAAAGCACTTTGTGTTAGTGACAACATACTTTTGTGGCACGCTGGTTCACATTACCAGTACAGAGGTTTGAAAAAGAAGCTCAAAAATATTTAATTTGGCTAGGTATGGTGGCAAATGGCTGTAATCTCATCACTGTGGGATTCTGAGGCAGGAGGATGGAAAATTAAAGCCCAGGTTTGGCAATTTAGTGACACAGCAAGACCTTTCTCAAAAAATAAAATGACAGGATTTAGCTTAAGGCCCTGCTTTCACTCCCTAAGAATGAAAAAAAAGTCCCACTGCATTTATTGCATTTGATTGCTGATAGTTTTTAAGTCTCCCCCTTCACCCTTTCATCTTTCTTCAAAGTACTAGAATTAGAGGTAATAAGACAGTCTACTTGCTCCCTCTTTCAGTGCCAGTGGGGCACTGAAAACACAAATTCCTTCCTGGATGTGGAAACCTCCACCCTGGCCTCACTCAGTAGCCATCACAGAAATCTGAAATAATTCCCAGACCTCCATGGGAGGCATCTTGTTCTTGCAAGAAAGTAACACATCTTCTTATACCCTATTGATGTGTGTGGGTCATCACTGGACTGCACATGTGAAACAAATTGTGGGTGAGAGTCCCTCATGTATCTTTAAGGTAGCATGATAGTATTCTCCTATTGTTCAGTCCTTTCTGCTCTGTTGAGTAAAAAGTACTTTTTATAAGTACTTTTTTAACCTCACCTACCCAAGTCTTTCACCTCACCTCAATTTATTCAGCCCCTGTCCATCCATTTCCAGGACATTCCATATCCTTCCACAATCACCAATCTTTGTATTTCCTATTCCTTTTGCCTACAATGTCCTAATTTCCACTTGCCTGCTCTCTTCTCTACTCTAAGGCCTTTCTTTTCCCCTGAGGTCTACAAAATGTTTTCCTTATCCCCTAAGAGTAGATAAAATATGTTTTCCTCCTAAAATCTTCACTAACTTCTCAAGACAGATATCTTCTCTTTGTTTGATGGTTGATGACAAGATTGTATTCAGGCCAGAAATATAGCTTAGTGGTGCAATACCTGCCTGGCAAGTGCAAGGTCCTGAGTTCAATTTCAGGTACCCCCACTCCACCCAAAATCATTGTTCTTGCCTGCCTATTGGTCTCACTTCCCTCTAAGAACCTGAGCTTTATGATGTCAAAACACATTTTAATATTCCACCCAGTCCCCCAGATGTTAATTCTTCACCAGGCTTGATTTCTTATTATTTCTCAGGGTTTTTTAAAAAAATAATGATTATTGTAAAGTTACTCAACTTAAACTTTATCGTTTTGAATTATACAATTCTGTGGCCCTTAGTACATTCAAAATATCATACAATCATCATCATCACATAAGTCTAGGAACTTTTAATCATTACAAGAGGAAACTCTAAGTAAACACTTATTTTTTCATTTCCCCTCTTGCCCTGGCACCATTGTCTTTCTGTATCTGTACTTTTTATCTACTAATGATATTTCATAAATATAAAATCATATAATTTATACCCACCATTCTACTCTGTTTCTATGTACCTGATATTTTTAGGTTCTACATATAAGTCAGTCATACCGTATTTTCCTGGTTTGATCTGGTTTACATTACTGAGCATTGTGTCCTCACATTTAAGTGTTTGATCAGTTTGACATTTACTCACAGACACAGTTCCACCAAAGCGATGGCTATATTGTATCTTCTGCTGCTAAAGTACCTGAGGTATATGGATTTCTGTTGCCATGTTCACCATTAAGATGGTGGGAGTAGTGAATAGAAAGTTAAGTCACCAGTTCTCTTATCAAACTTTGACAAGTTCTTTCTACCTTAAATTCTTCTGAATGTGTTGTGAGCTTAAAAACATATTTTAGTTCTGAGAAAGTTGATTTTGCTGCTTTACACTTAATTATTTCATTAGTGAAAGGACAGGGTTGGGGAGTACTTTATAACAATTTTGGCTGCCTTTTTGATGATGCAATGTTAGTAAAATATGTATACTAACAGTGCTCTTGATTTTTATATGCTTCTTCTAATCTGAAGCCATGATTCTTAAGTCTCAGTATTTACTGAGTATATAATGCATTTTAACCCTATCTTAGCCAATTTTACAATGGCAGGAAGAATGAGTATTTCCCTAATAATTTGTGGCTTTTTTTTACTTGCAAGAAATAAATCAAAATAAGTTTCTAAATAAGTTGCACTAAGTGTAATAAAATTATTTAAGGCACTATCTGACCCAGGTATTCCTCTTCTAGTTATATTCCCCCAAAGAGATAAAGACATCATATCACATGCAGCGTTACATGCACATCCATGTTTATGGGAGCACAATTCAAAGTAGTTAAACCTTGGAAGTAGTTTATATGCACATCAACAATGTGATGATATATTTACACACAATGGTGCACTACTCTGCTCTAGAGAAAGATAAACTTGAGTCATTTGTTGGAAAACAGATGCACCTTGAAAATATATTAAGTGAATTAAATCAGACACCCAAACTTAAATATCACATCATGTTTCTCTTATATAAGAAACCCAAAGTATAAATAAAGTGCAAAGCACTGCAAAATATAGATAATAGCAAGTAGTGAGATAGATATTTTACAAAAGAGAAGAGAATTAAGAGATGGAGGGGGGAGGGAGGGGAAGGGAAGACCGGTATTTATCTTCAATTTCTTGACATTTAGAGGTTTTTCATGTCATGCCAATCATAAAAAGCCACTTTAACTAATGTCATTAATCATTATCCCATTGCATCATATACATTTAGTGTATAATTTTGACTATATATCCTTACATAAAAGAATCTTCTTGATAATACGATTTTTTTTGGCTGTCTGGTTAGACTAAGCTATCTCTACACTGCATTTACATCATAATGGGACAATGAGATTGTACTAGCAGTTGAAAAGTATCTCCCTGACACTTTCCTCTTATTCACTTTTATATTTTTATCTGTCTTTGGAAGAATTCAAATTTGACGTGTCTTTGGAAGAATTTTTTTGCCTACATATGCATCTTATGAGGTTGAATTAAAACTAGGTAAGATGGGAAAGGGGATATAGAATATTTGCCTGACATGCATAACAACTCAGTCTGATCCCCAGAACTGCAAAAATTGCAAACAAACAAACAAAAACCTAGGTAAGATCATTCATAAACCCACTTAAAAAGGTCTATAAAAATTGCAAAACTTTGGAACATGCTGCATCCCAGCAAGGTACTGTGGTCCACACCTGTATTCTCAGCACTGTGGAAACTGAGGCAGTAGCAAGTGCAAGGCCAGCTGGGACTACATAGTGAAGCTCTGCCTCAGAAACCAAAGAAAAAGAAAAAGAAATGCTGAATCCTAAAGACCTAAGACATAATTGCAATTACTCATCTTAAGAGAACAACTACTCTTTTCTTAGAATTCTTGTTTATAAAGTAACCATTGGACACACAGTTCAAGTGTACACTCCCAAAGTCATTGATTAAACAACAGAAATATTTAATCCCTCCAGCCTCTCTCCCTCTTTCCTTCCTTCCCATCCTTGTATACAAATCTTCTAATGTCATATTCCTACACCACCAGAAATAACTGTATGTACCTCACTTTGCTATCTCTTCTTTAAGGCAGACAAAGGACCTTTAAAAAATACAGTCCATTAAGGAAAAATATTTTGAGAAATATAATAAAAGTGAATCATTAGAAAAGTCAACAGTGGTTAAGGAATAACATACAAAACACAAGCCATAATTTCTTTAATATTTAGATTAAATGGTTTTGAGAAGGCCCCATGGAATTGCTTTAAAAGTTCCTAAATATTTCTTTTTCCATTTCTTTATCTATCTCATCTCACAGAAATAACTCATGGCTCTAAACTGCATCTCTGTGTACTCCCCTATTCTTATCATCACAAGCAAAGGTCTGAACTTCCTAGCATTCTATGCTTTTCTGAACAGTTCTCAGTGCCTTCTAATCTGATTCGATTCACACTGGTTCAGGAAAGTATTTTTGCCATAGATCATGACCTTCTCACTTCCTTTCAAGAATTCTCTCCCTACAGACTTCTATTTTCCTTCTTCGGCTTCACTTCATGAGCAAGCACTTCCATTCAGATGTTCTTACTGGTAATTCCAAAATCTACATCTGAAATCTAGACAGCTCTCTTAGAGATAGAATTATTCCCCCTCGAATGTGGCCCAAACTCAACTCAAATCTGCTACTTAGTAAAGTCACTTTGTTCACTTTTCTAGTTTTCAGTTTTTGTATCTGTAAAATGGAGATAATACCTTACTCAAAGGACTGTTATGCAGATTAAATGATACAATGCAGGTAGGAATAAATGAGTGATGTCTGATCATAACAAGTTGTCAATAGCATCAGATATTATTGACTTCCATCTGGATTTTCATTTCATACTAATGCTTTATCATACTAAATGTGGTTAATGCTTTATCAGATTGTTCTTCCTCCCTCCCAGGCAGCATGCTATATACAGAGAGTATGTAGGATTCTGGGAATAAAACATTGACTAAGACAAACAGGTACCACCTTCATTAAGTTTATGCTGTAGTGGCCATAAGGATGTTAAATAATTCATTATAATACAGAAACTTAGTTGCCATATTTAGCTTGTCTATCTTCTTTAATTCCCTGTCTGACTTCCAGCAGTGAAAAAATCCTTGCAAACTTTTCTCCTTATTATCCATGAAATCCAAAATTTCTAGTGCTGCACTATTTAATTCAGTAGTCGCTAGCTATGCAACTCAGTGCAAATTAAAATTCATTTTTTAGTCTCGAATTCAGTAGAAATATGTCCCCAGTGGGTACTATGTTAGACAAGACAGATCTAGAACTTGAGGGCCCTGCATAAGAATTCTGAAGGAACATGAACATTCAGTCCATGGCAACAAGCACCAATGAAGAAAGTACCATTGCACAGTACTATTCTAATTTCCATATCCTAAACAATATCCTCATCATTTCCTTCCTAGATTATTAAAAAAGCTCAGGTACTCTTCATCTTTTAGCTTCTAGGTACTAAAATACATTCTAGCTCACAGTAGTTTGTAACCTGTTATGTGATAATCCTGGAATAATATGACATTTTTTTCATTTGTATTTCTCTAATGGTGAGTGATACTGAGCACCTTTTCATGTATTTACTGGCTATTTTATTTGTCTTCTTCTGAGAAGGATCTATTCATTTCACATACCCATTATTTGATCTGGTCTTTCATTTTGGGGGTCTAAATTTTGTAGTTCTTTATATATTAGTGATATCAGTCCTCTGAGAAATGGCTAGCCAATGCTTTTTCTCATTCTGTAAGGTTTTCATTTCATTCTGCTGGTTGTTTGCTTTTCTGTGAGGAAGTTTTTAATTTAGTATGATCCCACTTGTTAATTTTTGGTGCTATTTCTTGTTCCACTGGGATTCTGTTCACAAAGTCCTTGCCTACATCTATGTTTTAAAGAGTTTTGCCTACTTTATCTTCTAACAGATTAAACGTTTATGTTTTAACATTTAGAGTTTTGTGTTTTTTTTGTTTAGTACATGATAAGATATGTGAATGTATGTTCAGTCTTCAGCCATGTGGATAGTCAATTTTCCAAAAACCATTTATTTAAGTGGCTTTCTTCCAATGCATGTTATTGAACTGTTTGTCAAAGATCAAATATCCAAATTACCCAAGGTTGCTTCTCCACCCTGTATTCTGTTCCGTTGATCCACATGTCATACTGTTGACAGTGCCATACTGTTTTTAATCACTGGAGCTTTATAACGTAACTTCAAGTATTGGATTGTGATGGCTCCTGATTTACTATTTTTACCCAGAAATAATTTTTTATTATTTTTGATCTTGTCTGGTCTCGTATGAATTTTAGGATTGTTTTCTCTTGTTCTATGGGAAATGCTGTTGGTATTTCTATTGGGGATTTGTTAAATTCATGTATCAGTTTTGGATGTATAGCTATTTTGATTGGTTCTGTCTATCCATTGCTGGTAGGAATGTAAACTAGTACAAATACTATGGAAATCACTATGGAGATACCCCCAAAATCTAAAACTAGAAATTCCGTTTGACCCAGCTGTTCCCTTTCTAGATATCTTCCTGAAAGAATTAAAGATACCATATTATGATGATACATGCATAACCTCATTTGTAGCACCACAATTCATAACTAAATCTTAGAAGTGACCTATATGTTCATCAACAGATGAATGGATAAAGAAAATATTGTATCTATACACAGAAAAGTACTGTTCTGCCATAAAGAAAGATAAATTTGAGTCATTTATCAGAAAATGGATGCACCTTGAGAGTATAATGTTAAGAGAAATAAATCAGACACATGAGCTTAACTATCACATGTTTTCTCTCACATGAGTAATTCAATAAGTAAATGAAGAGTGAAGTACTGAAAAGATAGACAGTAGGAAGTAGGCAGATAAATATTTTATGAATGACAAAGTAATCAACTAATGGAGGGAGGATGGAGGAGAAGGAAAAGGGGTGAAAAAAAAAAGAATTGGGATATGCTATGTAAATTTTTTAACTCCCCACAAGGAATGCAATCATTATGTAATGCAAATTGTTCAGATAAAAAATAAAAACTTTTTGAAAAGGTAGCATCTGTTTCATCTAACTTTTCATGACTGTTTAGCCACAGCTATTATTCCAATCCACTTTTATGGCCTTTTCTTTGTTTGTTGACTCCCAGTCTTTTGTCATTAGGTCTTTCTTTTTTAATATAAAATTTCAAATGGAATAACGGATACCAGTGAGGTAGAATATGTAGTGCTCCACAGTTCAAAGTGCATAAATATTGGGATCATGCATATCTCTGCTATTTTTCAGGTCTGCCAACTCTATAATTTTCAGAAAACTAATAAGCCTTTGTGATTCTAAGTGTCTTCATCCATAAAATTTATACATTATTCCTTTCTTCACAAATTGTGTAAAATTGGATAAACCATGCAAACCATCATGTTTATATCAAATGTTTAATAAATATTAGTTCTCCTACACTTCAGTTTATACAATTGATAAATAGAATGCCCAGTTACCAATTCTAATTAATTTCACATACCTCAAAAGATCGAAAGCCCTTTGGGTTGGGTCAAAAAAGTATTCATCTTTGACCTAATGTCAACATCAATGTTCTCAGTGTTTCCTCAATTAAATGACTCAGATGATCTTGGTTGAGTGGGTTTGATTTCCTTTAAAAAATTTATAAAATGGTTTTTCAACTGAAAAAGCTCATGTTTTCTAATAGACAGTTCCATAATAATCACAGAAAAAGCAAACACTAGCCAGGAGTTTATTTTAGTAATTGGTGTACTAAAAACAGTTATACAGTCAAGGGGAGTTTTGTCAAGGTCAACAATGGTAAGGAGAAAGAAGCAGTGAATTAAAACCAGGAAATGGGGGAAAGAAATTCTTTGTCATTACCAAACAATCATACATCTGTGAAGCATTAGTCACCTGTGAAAACAAGATGTGTACTATGAGTCATACCATCTTTTATAATAGCACTTAAAAGGCTGCATTTTACTAAGATGAAGCTCATCCAGAAGTATTTATTCTGCTATGCTTCATCATGCCCTCTCTGGTTACTGTGGCAATTCCTGGAATTTCAGTTAGTGATAAGAAAACCAATAGTGATGAAGTTAAGTAGTAGAGAAAGTCAGAAAAAAACAAGAGCATATACACTTTAAAATATTCTAAACACTAGAAATGTTCTATAAAGCTATAGTGATATCACCTGAACCCATCAAGGCACAGAATTGCAAGGTATAGATTTGCACTTGGTTCATGTGTTTTTTTAAGAAATAGTAACGACAAATAACTAATTCAATGGATGACATTGATAATAAGTGCATTTCCTCAATTAGAACCATTATAGCTCCATTCAACTGTTAAACACAAACATTTTTTAAAGATGCCTTTGGTTCTATAGTATGTATGCTCAACATGAGAATGTTAATAGAACTCACACTGTGATTCATATTTTAAAAAGTCAAATAACATACAAGGTTCTTTTGTACATGTGTTAGGATTTAAAATTAGATAGGTCTTAAGTGTATCAGTTCTGACATGGAAATTAAAGACACATCAGTCAAGCCAGAAACAAATTATGAAGTATCTATGGTGGCTCCTCCGTAGGTCTATGGGAAGTTTAAATATCTGCATACCATATGTAGTTAGGAATAAAATACTGCTTTTGTTTGGATGTAGTTTGAGTTTGTTGTCCTAAGGTCCATGTGTAGGACTTTTGTTCTTAGTGTGGTAGTATGTGGGTGGGGCTTCATGCAAAATCCTTAGGTCATTGGAAGTGCTGCCCTTGTAATGGATGAAAGTACTTCTTGGAGATCTCTAAATTAGTTCTTGTAAGAGAATTGTTACAAAAAGAATAGTGTGGTTTCTCTTCTCAATCTCATAAATTGGTGATATGATTTCTCCCTCTCCTATGCATTTTTGCTGACATGATGCAGTGAAGTGAGCCCTTACCAGAGCCAGCATTATGCTATTTGGACTTCCACCCTTTAAGACAGTGAACTAAATAAACCTCTTTTCTCTATAAGAACCCAGAGTTGAGTATTACATAGTAAAGGAAACAGAGAGAGAGAGAGAGAGAGAGAGAGAGAGAGAGAGAGAGAGAGAGAGTAGTTCTTATAAGAAATATCTTTACTACAAAACAAAACAAAAATCAAAGGGATATGTGAAACTTTTGGAGGTGGCATAATATGTGTATATTACCTGGATTGAATAGATATTAACATGAGTAGATATATTTTTAATCTAATAAAATTGGATACAATAATTTTAAGCAGTTGTTTATGCCAATTATATTGCCAATTATATTGCAATAATGTTGGAAAAATCTGTATGTTATGGAACATAATAGTACTTTATGTGAAATGTTCAGTTGTATTGTTGCACAAAGGTTCCAAATTATACTATCAAGAATATTAAAAGAGCTGTAAGTGTTTTGTCTAGCAATGTTAACCACTCATTCTTATCATTCAGTAAATCAGAGTTATCTGAAACTAAGCTAAGCCATTCTAGGTAACAAAATCCAACTTGAGGCTTTAAATCCTGACCTGTAAGCCATTTTGCCTCAACTTAGAGAACCTCAATTAGCTTATTAGCTATGTCATCTTGCTCTTATTAAACACTTTGTTGCCCCAAATCTCTTCACTTGTAAAGTGCAGATAGCAAAAATATGTGTCTCCTTGAGATGTCATGAATTAGTGTATGTGAAGCATTCATAATAGCACTTGATGCATAACATACATGCTTGTTAAGAAACAAGTGAGGAAAAAATAAAGAACCTATAAGTTTGGGACTCTGATTATCTAAAAAAAATTCAATTATTCCAATCATGTAAAACAGTTCAAATATAGTCAAACTGACAAGTCATAAATTTGAATTGTCTTAGTAGAGGAATTCAATTGTTTGTACTTGTTACAACTAACTCCCTACATAAATGATAAACTAAAAAAAGTCATTATGGCATAATGGGTATATTCAGACACTTTAACCAAGGCAACAGATATATGCATATGTAATACTTAGAGGGGACTTCAACAATTTTATATCTGAATTGGTTTTAAGAACATTTTTCTAATGATTTTTTGCATAACATATATTCAACATGTGGCTTACTAATTCAACTTCTCTCATACATTGGAAACCTCTTTAACATCTAGTAAGACTAGATATAATTTAGGACACCTTTGTCTTTATATAGAACTATATACACAGGAAAGCAAAACAAAATACCCAGACATTAGAGACTGTGGTTAGCCCTGCTTCATCTAAACCACACTGATTTAGAGTCTTTTGTACTTTCTTTACCTCCTCCCTCTCTGAACTGGCACAAATATGTCAAGTGCACAAAGTATGTTAAAAGCAGAGGTAGTAAACAGCACATTTTGTAGATATCCTTTGTTAAAATCAATGAAATACTGTCTTGAGGAGATGAAATAGTCAAACCACTGATCTGAGCAGTAGACATCTTTTAATAGTATATCTGCAGCTCATTAGGCCTTTTTAGTCTCACTAGTATGTAAACTGGATGAGGACAGGCACTGTCTCTTCAGTGTTGAATCCCTAGGACCAAACAGTATTTCAAGCATATTAGATGCAATCTATGAATATTTGTTAAAGGATGGGAGAGCAGAAAACAACCTAATAAGGCACTGGCCTCATTTTCCCTAACAAACCTATTTCCCAGTTGATTGTACACATTTTACTGTTACCATAGACTCTGAAAAACCAGATTCTTGTTGTGACCCCTTATGACTCCATCCTGCTCCTTGTAATGTAAAATCAATGGACAAGAACCGCAAAGATCTGATGGTTTTGGTCTCCTTAACTAACTCTGTGATACTGGAAAGATCCTTTCTTCCCCTTTAGACTTCAAGATCCTCATCTAAAACACGAGGGACTGTGATTAGGTTATATTTGTGCTCTAGTATTAGAAAACTGTGTCAGTCAAATATTACTTGCTACAGTTCTGCAATTTTTAACAGTTTATTCGTATAAGCAGTGGTGTGTTAAAGCCAGCTTGTATGGATTCACGAGAGTACCAGGCATAACTCTTCTCAACCTAGCATTCAGCAACATAATGTCAGTAGTTGAAATCAGTCATGGTGAGAGCTATGTGCATCATATTAATTAGCAAAAGCCACAAATGGGACTTTTTTCTGTAGTTTTGTTGAGCATTTCTTGGAACACTATTCAATTGTGGATTAATCCTTCAAGAGTACAGTCCTTGTGCAAAAACATTTGTATGATGTTTTACATTTGTTTTTTCTTGACAACAAAATCTGGGCCCTGATTATTGGTGGAAATAGATTTTCTTTTTATTTTTCGTTTCCTCTCCCCCTCCTGCTCCTTCTTCCTCTCTTTATTTTTTGGATAGGTGATGGAGTCACAGGCCTCACACCTGATACCAAGGACTCGGTCACTGAGCTACGTGCCAAGCTGCTTAAAATGATTTTATAGCAATTTTAGAGGGTTCTCATTCTTTCTATAATTATTTAGAGTTCAGAAGTAAGGACCAGAGTTCTCTACAACTAAAATTTTATTGTTTTACTACTTTATTTTAATATACAATTATGCGCATTTATTAGTGTTAAATCTAATAAATTTCAGTCTTTCAAAGTCATCTGCAAAGGCTTCAGTCTCTCTATTCCAATGTGGTGATAGAGAACCATGATGACCTTTTGTTAGAAAAGAGCAATTTGAAGTTGGATGTCCTTGGTGAAAGTATCTTTTTCCAATGCTAAGTCAGTGCTGTCAATTTTTGTGTCATGTTATTATCCCCCATAGTTCGATGCTTTCTTATAAGTATTCAGGAGCTGTGAGGAGAACAATTACAATCAGGACACAGAATTTATAATATTATTTTATGACAGTCACCCAGAGCTAAACACAAAAAGTATAGGAAATCTGTCCATAATACTAAAGACCCAAAATATTTAGCCAAGGACCTGGACTCCACAGCAATGTCCTGCATGAGTCCAGCTGAAGAATTAGAGCCCATGACAATGCCTTCCACGAGTCCACCTGGATGTATACAACCCATGACAAAGATCCATGCCAGTATGTTTTATGGATCTTCTGGGAGGGCCCAAAAGTCAGTGGTGGAAACCAGGAAGTCTTCCAGCAGGATTAAGTAACTGTGCAAGTAGGTTGAAGGTTCTACACTAGAGCTGAGAGGTCACGAACAAAATTAAGACCAGGGCTTCCCTGAAAAGTACCACAATCATTCTCAGTGACAAGGAGGTCCTGAGCAACTCTGACAATGAGAAAAATCAGCTACATGCCAGGAAGGCAGCGTGACAAGCTTCTCCTGGATATTAAGTAGTACACCCCTTTCTCTTCAGAGCCAGGAAGTAATGCTCAATGTAAGGACCAGAGCTCCCCCAAAGTGAACCACAGCCACTCTCACCAACAAGGTTCCAAGCTCCTCTGATGATAATGGCCAAATTCATATTAGGGAAGCTAGTCATGACAAGCTCCTCCAAGAGAACCAACAGCTTGAAACAGCAACACTTAGGAGAACTCACAACACCCAGATATTCTTCTCCATGTCTCAATTTGTGCTCGCAAATTTCCTCAGGTGGGCCATCTACACTCAGCACCATACTGATTTAATTCAGCTGGCATTAAGTTGGCCACCAGTTTTTAATCTATAACATCACATGAGAGAGCCTTTTGCCTGGAAATTTTTCTGTTCATAGATACATGGTTTAAGGTCAAGCAAAAAAATTCCAATGATTCAAAACCTACAGAATCAACTAAACCAATTGCATGTCAAAATTTGTGGGTAAATACTCTAGAGCCCTCATTTTCAGTTGGGACAATTCTGAGACTGGTTCTCTACAGACTATTAGCCTCAATGGAACTGAGGACCATGTACTCATAGAAAAACCTTGCTCGTAGGTGTCATTTATATTGGTTTTCTTCCCTAACTCAGTATTGATGTTCCCTAAGACCACCTCACATTTGAACTCAATTCCTTGTCCTAGAGTTTGTTTCTAGGAATTCCTGAACTAATATGTACCATATGTACATGTGGTTTTCCTTTTTATATTCACTTATGGATTATCAACATCAACACAATTCACTATATATAACACTAGCACTGTTTTAATCCAGAGCTGGTCAGTGTTCCCACAGCAGCAGCAATATTCTACATTACTTTAATTGACTGCAGCTAGATTTTTAAAAATCTATTTTTAGCTTTTCTGAATTGTTCCTTCAGTTATTATTCCCTCATCAGCCTTTCAAAGGAACTCTTGTATTAACAAAATGCATTTCAACCAATAATCAGCATCTAGAGCTACCTGTCAATAGTAGAACAGATGAATAGTAGCATTATGCAATAATGTTTGCACAAGAACTATCCTGTTAATAGATTTATCCAAAATTGAGGAATATGTCAGGTAAGGAGAGCCTAGATAATGGTAAACTTGACTACCAAAGTATTCATCTCATTTGATTCATGAAGAAATTAAGTATATAAGTTATGCAGCAATCATTTCTTTCAAAAATCAATCAACTAATTAATTAATTAATTCCTTCAGTGCTAAGGATAGAACCCAGGTCCCTGAACATACTAGGCAAGCACTGTACCACTGAAATACATTCCCAGCTCAGCAACAGTCTTTTACATGTCATATGAGAATGCTTTAGGGACCCCAAGATTCTTTCAGGGGTCTCAGAGGGTTTCTGAAGTCAAAGCTACTTTTATTATACAAAGATTTTGTGTTTTTTGCTGTTATCTTTTCACATGTGTATAGTGGAGCTTTCTAGAGGCTTTGTGACCTCCTAATGATATCATTATTCTAAAGACTAATGGAAACTATGTATTCTATGAATCTAATATTCTTGTTCATGTATTCTATGTTGAAAAATATTTCCACTTTAAATTCTAACGTGGTGAATGTTGGTGGGTTGAACTGGCATAAACAAATGCTCTTTAAACTCTTTTGTAATTTTGAGAGACCTAATGCCAAAACATTTGAGAACCACTATTCTATGGTATTCTTCGGTATTAATGTAAGACACTTACTATAAATAAAGATTATATATATTTAGAAAATATTAGAAAGAGTAAAATTCAAAGAATATTAGAGGTAGAAGAGCTTTTAGCTATTACCTAATCATCTTTGAAGAATAGCAAGCTCAGAAACATTCATGTTCTAGGTAGGTAATGAAGGGTCAGGGTTGGAACACAGGATTTCAGAATTCTGCGCAGCTGTTTCTGCTTTGCAACTTATTCCTGAATCTTAAAACACTCTCACAGAGACCATTCACTCTATCTTCATGTGGAATCACAAAAACATTCAAGAAGCATGAGAATCTGTTCTGGAGAAATTATTCTGGATATGCTCATTCACATTGAGATAAAGAGGTAAAAATGAATTTAATTATGTCCTCTCAAGTTTCCTCTCCTAATATATATTTTAAAATTTGAGTATAACTTTCAAAGCAATGTAGGGAGACAGCCCATTAAAGTAATTTTAAAGGAACTGTATTATTCACCCTGAGGTCATTTTATCAGATTGCTCTTCTTCCTCCTGAAGGCAACACTTTCTAAATTTCTTCCAAAACCTTCCTAAAACCCCTCCTAATCTGGAAATTTAGCTTCATTGGTAAAAAACACATCAACACACATGGATATGACACCGCATCATGTACAACAACATAGGATGTAGAAATCACTGTTATTAACACTATCTTGTGCTTGGCTTAAAAACTGGTATCACATCCCTTTCTGAGGCATTTTGGATATCTGTGTTTAAGAGTGTGCATTCATTTCACTGTCAACCAAAGTTAGGTTCAAGTCTGTACTCTACTACTGTGAAACATATGAAGCTTGGCATGGGTCTTTTAAGTCTCAAATTTCTCATTTACAAAAGAATGGTAAAAGAATTTACATCATAGTTTTGTTTTGAAGATAAAAGAAGATATCCAATATTAGTCAGCTAAAAGATGGCAAATGCTGTTTTAAGGTTGGCTTTCAATATCACTCTTAATATCACCATAATTATAATAAAAGTGTCATTTAACATACAAGTCTCAGCGACTGGTGAGATAAAAGAGGAAGATGCAGAGAAATTCTCCAAGATGATCAATGGCAAATTGAGAAGGAGATCTGCACACAAAAACACCTCAGTTTTGGGAAAGTCCTTATCCTTACACTATCCCCACGATTGCAGAAAATTGGCTTGAAACTTAACTATCAGTAAAATTGGACCCTGGAAGAGGTAGAATCTGGGTTTACATTAGAGTTAGCAAAATCTAATATGGAAACTATGAATAACTTTATCTGCTTGTAAGACTAATTCTTCCCAAGACATTCCATTTTTGCCCAGATGTATATCCTGTGTAAGTTTATTTTAGTAATGTCAAGTATAAATATATAAATGAGATTTGAGTTGTACAGAGGGCTTTGACCCTATGACATTTGTATTTCAAGCAAGGTCCCATAAGAATAAATAGTTTTCATGCCCAAAGGAATGTCCTTTTAAAGGGGAAATGTCAGGCTAAATATCATATAATGTTACCTTCTGCAATATATTTGGCAAGATGTGAAGGACACTTGATATTTTGTGGTGAAAAATTAATGACATATGCAACTTTACTTGAGGACATAACCATATGTATACTTAGTAATAATATATTTAGCACCTCACTTTTTGTTAAAATGTACCGAACTCCTGGTACTGACAACATGTAGTCCAGATGAAAGTTAATTTACTTACAATTTAATGTTCATGAATGGAGCTATAGTATGATGTTTAAATTAAGGGCTACCTTCATTCTCTCTGTCACCAACCATGTGTGATTTATCAAGATATTTAACCTCCTATGTCAATTTTTCACCAGTGAAATAAGGATAATAACAGTAATGACCTCATAGTATTGTTGTAAAGAGTAAATGAGATAGTATGTGTTAGTATGTAGCACAGTAACAGAAATTATCTTTCTTTTGTCATCAGATCAAAGAACAGATTTTAAAATGTTTAACCAACTAATCAAAAACAGTCCATGATAGTGAAAAAATTGAAGTTACTGCTATGTATCATTATTAAAGAAATGACAGTGATTACATTTGTTTTACTTTGCAAAATTAATACCTGTTGCAGTCATATAGAAAAACTTAATTAATATTTAACTTAATTTCCATATGCAGTTTATTTTGATAAATATATACATGATATCTATTTTATTCCTGATGGTAACACATGAGAACACAGATAAAGAGAACAGTCCTAGCTTTTAAAGAGCTAATAGGTTATTTGGAAAGACAAGCAACTAAATAAATAATTGCAATGCATTATGATATATTCAATGACAGAAATATGTATAAAATGTAGAATTAGAATAGCCAACAGAGTGAACTGTATTGTTGGTGGTGGTGAAGGTGACTTATAAATGAAGTATTCAGGAACTAAGATATACATATAGAAATTAGATATCCTTAATAAATGTGCCAAGATAATTCTATTCAGTGAGGAAATGATAAGGTTCAACAAGTAGATCTGGGATAATTTTATACCCATATCTACTACACTGTATATCCATATAGACACACTCTTCCAAAAATGTATATATGCTTCAGGAAAAGAAAAATAGTACTATATTTTTTCAACAATGGTGTTACCCTTGTGTGAGGGACCCTAGAGGATGCTGTATATTACAGAAAACCCACTACCCTTCTGGCCCTTAGAGAAGAAATTGAAAATTAATGTGCGACAATCTCAATGACAAAGGTTACCCAAGCAGCTAATTGCCATACTAATCAATGTCTGGAAAGTAATGGCCACCACTTTGAGCATCTCTTGTATCTGTAGAAGCCAAAGGTAATTTGCATTAATCTCATGATATCTTAAAAAATTTAGTATTAAATACTTACACAAGTTTTTCTTTTCCTGAAGTGTGTATATATTATTATTGGAATATATATATATATATATATATTCACCACATATAATATTATAAACAATAATTAAATGGAAATGTGTTCATAAACATAAATGTAAATGCTAAAATCATAACACTTCAAGAAGAACACATGGAGAAAATCTTTGTGACTGGGTTAGACAAAGAGTTCTTAGGACATGAGATGTATGGACCACAAACAAACAAAAAGATAAAACATCCCTTATCAAAATTAAAATCGTCTTGTCTTTTTCAAATAATCTTATGAAAATTAAAAGTCAAGTCACAGAAAAATGTTTTCAAAACACATGTAATAAAGGATTCATATGGAGAATATTTTTTAAACATTTTACAGCTTAATATAAGTATACAAGCCATCTTTTAAAAATGGGCAAAATATTTGACTAAATACTTCATTAAAGATATATGTTTGTATATATATATATATATATATATATATAGTCAATAAGTACATGACAAGATGCTTAACACTATTATTCACTATAGAAAAAGCAAATTCAAAGGATAAAATGATGCCACTATACATATTATGGAATGGTTAAAATGAAAGACTGGCCATATTATGTACTAATTCCTATACATTATTTCTGAGAAATAAAAATGGTCAGCCACTTTGGAAAGCAGTTGAGCTGTTTCTTCTCATGTTAAATTGTAAGTCAGCTGTCCACACATTTCCACTATTAGGTATTTATGTAAGAGAAATAAAAGTACATGTCCATACTTGTAAATAAGTGCTCATAATTATTCACAATATTCTCAATATAAAAATAACCCAAATGTGAATCAGTTGGTGAGTACACAAACTGAGATCACATCTATAAAATAGAATAATATTCCACAATAAAAAGAAAGAATACTCAGTATCAATGCAGATTAGCCTCAAGCACATTATACAAATTGAAAATCAGACACAAAAGATTACATATGCTATGATTCCCCCATGTATATAAAATTCAAGAAACACAAACACTATCATGAAAAAAACGTAAATCAGCAGTTACTCAGGACTGGGAGAAAGGCATTGACTAAAAATTGGCAAGAAGGAACATTTTAATTAATAGAATATCCTCTTTATGCTGATTAAATGGCAACACACATGTTAAAAAAACTTACCAGATTATATAGTTTAATTTGGTGTATTTTGTTGCATGTGGATTGTACTTGAATAAATATAATTTTTAAAAGACTGATCACTATGATTTCTACAAGAAGGAAAAATTACATTGTGTGATTTCTTTTAAAATGCCAATTTGATTTTACACAGTAATCTTCAAAAGACAGATGTACATGTAGAGACTGACACATGCTTAGAACATCTCCTAAACAGTTTACAAGAATTGATTGTATTATGCATGATGACATGAACAGCTGCTTTGAAGAAAAAGAGACATTATGGTAGCCATTGCTGATTTCCTGTCACCATGTTGTGGAATCCAGTAATGCTTTTATTTTTGTTTATCAAGGTCTTAGTCCGTTTTATATTATTTAATTGCAACATACATGAAGTTATGGACAGCTATTTTGAAGAGAACAAGAGACATACAGTAGCCATTGTTGATTTTCGTATTGTCTGGGTTTGAAGGCCTGTGATGCCTTCATTACTCTGTTCTGATCAGTTTTGTACTATTTTGTTTTGTATGAATTCATTGTGTGTGAAGATAGAGATAACTATTTAGAAGAAAACAAGAGGCATTATGTAGCCAGTGATGATCTCCTGTTGTCTTGCTTTGAAATCCTGTATCACTTGATACTGTTTTCTTCTGATCTGCTTTGTTTTGTTATGTTATGTTTTGTTTTACTCTCCTTAAAAATTTTTTAAATGCAAATTTTAGTGCACTGAACCTCTAAGATATTCCAATTTTATAGAAAAATCAGATATTTACAACTACCATAATGTTGGTTGTGAATAAATTATGTGTAAATGGTTTGCCTTTATCACAGTCCTAAAATGAAAATCTGTTGTTAAAAGTAAGAAAAGTATCAATGAACACTGTTTTGTTATAACTTACATAACAGACTGTGCTTTAAATAAAAGAAATCTTTCAAAACTCAAATATAATAGATGTACCTTAATTTAAAATTCCATATCTAAATGCAAAAAAAGATAGCTTAAGAAAATGTGATACTATATATGAAAATTTGGAGCTACACATTAAATTGTTACATTCTTTATAAAAATATTTTTATCTTCAATTTGCTTTAATGGTGAATTTTTTCATTACATTTAAAATGATCAATAAATTGATAGAATAGGATTTCTTGGATCCTCTTTTCCCCCATAGACATGCTGATTCCACAATACTACAAAGACAAATAAATTATTTTTGTGGTAACTTAAGTAATTAGTTGAGAGGCTACTGAATCCTTGGGACATGAAAAACTAGCCAGGTCATACACAATAGGAAAATCCATAATATGTTCTCACCATAATCCCTATCTTTAGCAGAAAGTCACATTACTTGAGGGAAATCCCAGGTTCTATATTTTCCTGGGGAGGGAAAAAGTCAGATAATGCATTTGCTATTCTAATTTTCACTCGTGCTCCTCAAGAAACATCTATCTTGTCTGGTTCAGAAATCTGATGGTGCCCGGTATATTTTAGACTCCTGGAGGCCACTGAGTACAAAAATGATGGTTTGAACTAGCATGTGAATACCCAACATATGTCCTTCCCATCACTTAGCACATAGGGAATTGGCAATAAAATCCTTGATATTCTAGCATTTCCCTAGGGAATTAAAGTGTTGGATTGTGTATCTAATATTCCAAATTTCCCAGAGCAACACAAGAAACAGAGTTGCCATCTTGCAAGTCTCAGAGCACTGACAAGACAAAACCAGTATATGGTAGACACTAGCAGCTGCTAAGAACAAAGACAGCAGTCAATACTAGCATGTAGAATTAAGACGCCCCATCCATCTCTGGTGGGGTTGTTGAAGGTCTTCTCTTATATGAAGCCAATTCATGAGGATTGGTAGAGGTAACTGGTTTTTCCAATGTACAGGTATCAAAACAAAAAAATCAAGGAAAAAGAAACAGAGAAAGGTTCCAGAAGAAAAACCAAGATAAATAACTAGAAATCAACCATAACAAAAACACACCATATGATTTACCTGGCAAAGAATCCAAAATAAAACACCATAAAGATATTTGACCTGGTAAGAAGAATACATTTAAAAATGAAAATTCCAACACAGAAAATATTAAAAAGTACCAAGCATAACACTGAAGCTTAAGAATAAAATACCTGAAAATTTCACCAAGAAGCTCAACAGCAATGCAGATTAACAAGGAAGAAAAATTACTGAACTCACATATATGTTACTGAAAATTATTTACAGTAGCAAAAAGAAGAAAAACAAAGAAAAGAAAAGAAATTATAATAGAGTGAGTAAACCTTAAGGGACTCAAGGCACACCATCAAGCAGACAAATACTATCTATTCATTATGCAAATGCAAAAAGGGGAAAATAAGAAAGGGATAGAAAAGTTATTCAAAGAAATACTGGCCACAGCTGGGGAAAAGTGGGCATCCAAATTAGATCTAAGGAATTCAACAGATCTCAAACAAAATTAAACCAGAATATCTTCATTAAGAAATTTTATAATCAGGGCCCACCTTTCCACCAGGAACACTGGGGAAGCCTGCGGCAGGCCTCAGCCACTTCGCCCCATTGCCACTGAGCCTGCCCCTCCACCAGGAACATAGAGTAAGCCCGCCATAGGCCTCAGACACCTCTGACCTCCGCTGCTGGGCCCATCCCTGCACCAGGAACATTGGGTAAGCCTGCTGCAGGCCTCAGCTGCCTTGACTGCCACGGCTGGGCCTGCCCCTCCACCTGGAACTTTGGGCAAGTCCACTGCAGGCCTCAGCCACCTCAGAACACCACCCCTGGAACTGCCCCTCCACCAGGAACATCAGGGAAGCCTGAGCTGCCTGGGACTGCTGCTTCTGGACCTGCCCTTGGGGAACCCACCCATCTCCTGGACCTAGTACTGCAGTTGAACTTTGGATCCAACCCCTTCTCCCAAAACCTTGGATTACAGTGGATTATCGTGCTGGCTGGATGAGAGACTCAGGAACCATTCATCCAAACAGAAGACTTCAGCAGGCTCCAGTCAGTGTGGTGAGTTTTCCCCTAAAATAAAAGTCTGCAGTAGGTAAATAGGAGTGGAAGTAAAACTCCCTCAAACTGTAAAACATTGGAGAACCTGGTAAGTGAGTGGGAAATCCCCTCCTCCACACAGAGAACAACAGACAGGTTGGGGAACGCACCAATAATACCCCCCAACTTGGAGAAAATTAAAAGAGCTTATGAGACCCCAAAGACACAGTTGGGCCTCAGCTGACACAAACATTATAGCCAGGGAGATCTGGTGACTGGCAACAACCTGAACACATAGCAACAGCAGGAACTAAGAGTTGACATACATCAATACTTCTAGGCTATTTATCCCAGAAAGAATATAAGACTCACCCAACAGGCCCTGTAGGAGGAATTCAGGTGACTGGATCTCCTCTTCATTGTGGTGCACAACAATGTGACAAACATCAACTACACAATAGGACCCTAAAATTCACACTATGGACAGTTGTGACTGTTGGGATAGAAAGAACAAATATTTACTCAAAAGGTGAAAATGACTAAATTAAAAGGCAAAATGCAATCTCAGACATCTAGTCCATCAAGAGCAAGTACAGGTGACAATGAAATAGAGGACTTTAAAAGTCATACACCAGAAATCCCAAAAAAGATAGCAAATGAAGTAAAGAAACAAATCCATGAGGCTATAGAGTAACTCAAATTAGAAATAATGTCTTATGTAAAGACAGAAATAACAAACTTAGTAAATGTGTTGCTCAATATAGCTAGAGAAGAAGTAGATAAAAAATACAGGAGCATGGGAAATTGAGACTTTGAATCAACAATGCAGAAAACAAGCAGAATCCATGAAGCAAATTCAAAGAGTTATCCAAGAAACAAAGCATTTTATTGAAAGCTGGCAAAACTGTTTAAATGAAGCTGAAGATAGAATTCAGACCTTGAGGACAGGATTGTAGATAGCGACCATGAAAGGGTAGAACTTATAAAAACCACAAAGCAGCATGAAATGACAATACAGCAGCTTCAAGATGATGCCAGGAGAAACAATATTAGATTAATAGGCATCAGTGAGGAGGCAGGAGACAATGCAAATGACATATCTAAGCTCTTCACAGAAGTAATTGCAGAAAATTTCCCAAAAAAGGGGAAAATATGATATGCAAATAAGTGAGGCATATAGAACACCAAAGAGTCATAACCAACATAATTCTACACTCAGACATATAATAATTAAGATCTGAGATGGACAGCATAATAACAGAAGTGAAAGTGAATTGCTCTAAAGGATATAATGATTTGTATAGTGTGTAAAATAGATGACCATATTACTGAGCTTTTATTAGAATATTGATCAGAAGAGTTTGTACTGTCACTGTTTGAGTGTCTAACCACATTTTGTGCTTAGATTTTGTAACTCTAACAAATATTGTTAAGTGGACAAGATGTATCAACTAGGGATTTTATGATTTTAATTTTTTGAACTCTGTATTCTACTTTTCTTCTTGTTTTTTCTATTTTGTCTTTTTTAAAACTTTCTTTTCTTTCTTTCTTAAAGTAAAAAAATTTCATAATCAAATTGGAAAAATAAAAGACAGTGTACTTCCAGTGCAGCAAGTGACAGCATGACACAGCATGTATAAATGAACACCCGTTAAATTACCAGCAGAGTTTTCAGCAAAACTTTGTGGGCCAGAAAGGATGGGATGTTACATTCAAAGTCCCAAAAGACATAAACTCCCAAAAAGAGTATAATGTAAATGGGAAAATTATGCTTCAAAAATGAGGAAGTATGAAGACATTCCTAACCAAATGAAATCAGAAACACATTGAGGTCTTACAAGAAATAGAAAAATGGAAATGAAGGGGCCTTCCACAGCAACACAAAAACAAATGAAAAGCATAAATTATTTGGTAAAGGCAAACATATAGGCAGATTCAAACTACTATAATATGTAATGCTGATAGGTAAATCATTTTTCTAGTATTAAACTTAAAGTACAACTGTATTAAAAATAACTAAAATATGTTAATGTGTGTAAAATATAAAAAGATGCAAACTGGAAGGAGTGTCAATAAGAAAATGTGTTAGAGAAATTTAAAAGTATAGATGTTTTGTAAGTGAAATTTTTTATTAGCTTAAAATAGGCTATTAAAAGTATTTCACATAAGCCTCCTTATAACCATAAGCAAATACATATAGTAGATAAGAGGCATAGTGATAAAGAAACAAAGCGCATCTGTATAAAAATCAAAGAAATACACAGAGAAACTGCAAAGAGTAAAAGAGAAGAAAAGAATTATAAACAGCAAATAACAAAATGAAAATAGTAAGTCCTATCCTACAATAATTTACATGTAAACACAGTAAACTCCCCAGTCAAAAGGCACAGAGTGGTTGAACAGATTAAAAATAAGATCTAGTTATATGTTATCTACAGAATGCTCATTTTATGTACACATAAAGGCTGAAATGTAAAGATAAAAAACAATAGTCTAGGTAGATGGTAACCAAAAGTAAGCAAGCATAACTATATTTAAATTAGATAAAATGTACATTTAAGCTACAGACTACGATAAAACAGATATTATATAATGATAAAAGACTTAGTGCACTCAAAAAATTTATTATAAATATATGTGTATCCAATATTAGGACATAAAATATAAAAAAGTTGTCATCATAAATGATAAATGTTTGAGGAGATAATTGTGTTTGATTTAAATATTACACAATGTATAATTATCAAAACATTGCATTCTATCAATGATTACAATTTTTGTTTTTATATGTCAGTTAAATACAATACATTAATACAAAAAGCAAAGATTGACATAAATGAAAGTTAAATAGTAATATAGCAACAGCAGAAAACTTCAATATCCCATTACTAATAAAGGATAGAAACCCCACACAAAAAATAAGGAAATAGTTAACCTGAATAGCACTACAGAACAAAGAGACCTAATAGATATAGATAGAATATTCTAGTAGCAGAACACACATTGTTCTCATACTCACTGGGAAAATTCCCCAAGATAGATCATATGTTATGCCACAAAATTTAAGAATGAAATCATGAAATTATCTCTTCTGACAACAGTGAGATAAAACTATATATATCAATAGCAGGAAAAAATACTGGCAATGCCACAAAAACATAGAAGTTAAACAACAAAATCGTGCACAACCAATGAGTCATAGAAAACAATAAAAGAGTGGGGGTATGCCCAGAGATCTCTGAGTGGCGAGCAGGGACCAGAATCCAACCCAGGGCTGTGACCTCATGCTGCAGTGGCATCCCAGCACACAGGGCAGACTCGGAACTCTGCTCCTGGGCAGTAAGCCCATGCCCTGTGTCTGGGGCTAGCCTAAAGGGATTGAAGGACAAAACATTAACTTGAAAGGGAAAAATGGCAAAACAAATAGCAAAATGCAATCTCAAACATCTAGTCCATCAGGAGCAAGTACAGGAGACATTGAAATAGAGGACTCTAAAAGCAACACACCAAAAATCTCTGAAAATACAGCAAGAGAAATAAAAAAAAACTCCATGAGGCTATAAAGGAAATCAAATTAGAAGTACTCTCCCATGTAAAGATAGAAATAACAACCTTGGTAAAGGAGTTGCAGAACACAGGTAAAGAAGAGAGAAAAAATAACAGGAGAATGGGAAACTGATTGAAACCTTGAATGAACACTATAGAAAACAAACAGAACTCATGAAACAAACTCAAAGAGACATCCAAGAAACAAAAAATTCTATTGAAAGTGTGCAAAACCACTTAAAAGAAGCTGAGGATAGGATTTTGGACCTTGAGGACAGAATCGCAATTAGTGATCAGGAAAGGATAGAACTTTTAAAAATAACAAAGCAGCATGAAATGACAATCCAGAAGCCTCAAGATGATGCCAAGAGCAATAATATAAGATTAATGAGCATTAGTGAAGATGCAGGAGTCAATACAAATGACATGTATAAAATATTCACAGAAGTAATAGCAGAAATTTTCCAAACATGGGGAAAGAACCTGATATGCAGATAAGTGAGGCATATAGAATGCCAGTCACAATCAACATAAACGCACACCCAGACACATAATAATTAGGATCTCAGACATACAGCATAAAAACAGAATACTAAAAGCTGTTAGAGAAAAGACACAACTCACCTATCAAGGAAAGCCTATTAGAATCACAGCAGACTTTTCATCACAAACCCTCAAGTCAAGATGATCATGGGGTGAGGTATTTCAAGCCCTGAAAGAAAATAACTTTCAACCCAGACTGTTGTACCCAGCAAAACTTTCATTCAAATTCAATGGAGAAACAAGATACTTTCATGACAAAGAACAACTGAAGAAATTCAAGTCCACCAAGCCAATGCTAGAAAGAGTACTGAAAGACATACTAGATAGAGATAAAAATGACCACAATCCCCAGAACAACAACAGAAAGAAACCACCAGGTAGGACAAGCAATTAAACAAGTGGGAAAAGCAGAAAGCAAACAACTGGAACATAACATGGCAAAGTTGAGCTAGTACATATCAGTGCTATTCATAAATGTAAATGGCCTCAATTCACCTATCAAAAGAAATAGGTTGACAGAATGGATTAAGAAACATGATCTCACAGTATGCTGTATACAGGAAACACAGCTGACCCAAAAGGAAACTAATAGATTAAAAGTCAAAGTATGGAAAACAGTATTCCATGCAATGGGAACCCAGAAAAAAGCAGGGTAAGTGTTCTATTTGCAGGCAACATGAACTTCAAACCTAAAATGATTAAAAGAGACAAAGAAGGTCACTACATACTCAGTGGAAAAATTCAAGAGGAAGAACTAACAATTATAAATATATATGCACCAAATACATGAACACCCAATTATATAAGACAGGTATTAATGGACATGAAAAACCAAATACACAAGAACACAAATATGACAGGGGACCTTAACACCCCATTGTCACAAAGAGATCAAATGGACAAAAAGTCAGCAAAGAAATAATAGAACTGAATCATACCTGTGAGCAATTGGACTTAGTAGTTGTTTACAGAGTGTTCCACCCAACCACATTAGAATACACATTCTTTCTCAGCTGCACATGGGACATTCTCCAAAATAGACCATATATTAACCCACAAAACATTCTTAAGTAAATGCAAAGGTACTGAAATCATCCCATGCCTACCATCTGACCATAGCACGCTGAAATTGGAAATTGATGGCAAAAAATGCAAAACCGGCATAAATATATGGAAATTAAATAACAAACTTTTGAACAACCAGTGGGCTACAAATGAAATTAAAGAAGAAATAAAGCAATACCTACAATTCAATGAAACTATGGAAAGAACATACTGTAATCTGTGGGATGCAATGAAAGCAGTCTTAAGAGGGAAACATATGTTAATAAATTGTCATATCAAGAAAACAGAACAAGCACAAATAAACAACCTAATGCTCTATCTCAAGCTTCTAGTAAAAGAAGACCAAGCTAAACCCAAAGCCCATAGCAGAGGGGAAATTGTAAAGATTAGAGCAGAAATCAATGCAATTGAAACTAAACAAAATACAAAAAATTTAATGAATCAAAAAGCTGTTTTTTTGAGAGAATAAACAAAATTGAAAAATCCCTAGCTAACCTTATAAAGAAAATAAAGGAAAAACTCAAATTCACTCAGTAAATTTGGGGTGAAATTACTACAGATCCCCTGGAAATTCAAAAGATCATGGATTCCTACTTTGAAAATCTCTACTCACATAGAGTGGAAAACACAGAGGAAATGGACAGATTCCTAGAAATATATGAACTACCAAAGCTCAACCAAGAAGATATAGCAATTTTGAACAACCCAAATCAGCTATTGTAATTGAAAACATAATTAAAATTTTCAACAAAGAAAAGCCCAGGTCGCGATGGATTCACAGCTGAATTCTATAAGAAATTTAGAGAAGATTTGATTCCAATACTCCTTAAATTCTTCAATGAAATCGAAAAGAAAGTAATCCTCCCTAAATCATTCCTGGAGGCAAGTTTAACTCTCATATTAAAACCAGAGAAAGACCCAACCAAAAAGGAGAACTATAGGCCAATCTCACTAATGAACATTGATGCAAAGATTCTCAATAAAATACTGAAAACAAATGCAGCAATTCATCAAGAAGATTATAAGTCATGACCAAGTGGGGTTCATTCCAGGAATGCAGGGATGGTTTAACATACACAAATCAATAAATGTGATACACCACATCAACAGAGCCAAAAACAAAACCACGTGCTCATCTCAATAGATGCAGAAAAACTTTTGATAACGTCCAACACCTATTCATGATAAAAGCCCTTCAGAACCTCAAATACACGGTGTCAACCTCAACCTTATAAAGGTCATCTATGACAAACAAACAGACAACGTTATGCTAAATGGACAAAAACTGAAAGCCTTCACTTTAAAATCAGGAACAAGACAAGAATGTCCACTGTCACCACTCCTTTTTAATATAGTTCTGGAAACACTAGTCTGGTCAATCAGACAAGAGAGAGAAATAAAAGCAATAAAGATAGGAAAGGAAAAAGTTAAATTATCACTATTTGCAGATCACATGATACTCTATACAGAGGACCCAAAAAAATTCATTAAAAGACTGCTAGAGTTAATAAACAAGTTCAGCAATGTAGCTGGATACAAAGTCAGTGCTCAATAATCAATAGCATTTCTGTACACAAACAAAAAACTCACCGAGAGAGAAATTATGGAAATATCGCCTTTGCAACAACATCTAAAAAAATGAAATACTTAGGAATCAACCTAACTAAAAATGTAAAAGACCTATATGCTGAAAATTATACTATGCTAAAAAATGGAGATTGAAGAAGATATTAGGAAATGGAAGCATATTCCTTGCTCTTGGCTAGGTAAAACCAACACTGAAAATGGCCATACTCCCATAACTGTTATACAGATTTAATGCAATCCCAATTAAAATACCATTGAAATACCTCATAGATCTAGAGAAAACACTCGTAAAATTCATTTGGAAGCAGAAGAAACCTAGAATAGCAAACACAATTCTGGGCAAAGAAAGCAAGGCAGGAGGCATCTCAATTCCAGACTTGAAACAGTACTATAAAGCCACATTGATAAAATCAGCATGGTACTGGTAAAGAAATAGACCTGAGGATCAATAGAACAGATTAGAAGATGTAAGAACAACTACAAAGACACTCAGCCACCTGATATTTGACAAAGGGGCTAAACATGTCCATTAGAAGGATAGCCTCTTCAATAAATGCTGTTGGAAAAATTGGCTCTCCACATGCCTAAGACTGAAACTAGATCCGTGCCTATCACCATGCACAAAACTAAAGTCTATGTGGATGAGGGACCTAAATATCAAAACAGAAACACTGAATCTACTGGAAGACAAGGGAGGTAGAAGTCTTGGAGACATAGGGGTAGGCAGAGAATTCATGAACAAAATGCAAACTGCATGGGAAATGCTTCAAACAATCAACAACTGGGATCTTGTATTACTGAAAAGTTTCTGCACTTCAAAAGTAATCACCAACAGAGTGAAAAGAAAACCAACATAGTGGGAAAGAATTTTAACTAGCAACCCCTCAGACAAAGGACTTGTGTCCAGAATATATAAAGAATTGAAAAACATCAAGCCCCCCAAATTCAAAGACCCTCTCCAAAAATGGGCATCTGAGATGAACACACAGTTCTCATAGAAAGATATACAAAAGGCAAATAACTACATGAGGAAATGTTCACCATCACTGGTCATTGGAGAAATGTAAATTAAAAGAACTTTTGAGATTTCATCTCACTCCGGAAAGAATAGCTGCCATCAGGCAATCAACTGATAGCAAATGCTGGTAGCAAGGCTCTGGGAGAAAAAGGAACACGTCTCCACATTGAAGGGAGTGCAGACTGGTGCAACCACTATGGAAATCAATATGGAGAATTCTCAGAAGACTAGGACTGGAAGTTCCATTCAACCCAGCTCTTCCCCTCCTGCATATTTTCTTAAAAGAAATGAAAAGGTCATGTCACAGTGATATATGTGCATCCATGCTTATAGCAGCACAATTTGTAATAGCTAAATCTTGGAAACAACCAAGATGCTCCTGAACCGCACAGTGGATGAAAAAGATGTGCTATTTTTATACAATAGATTATTACTCAGCTATAAAAAAGGATGATCTTGAGGCCTTCATAGGTAAATGGAGACAACTTGAGACTATCCTCATTAGTGAAATAAATAATCACATTTATTAATATCACATTGTGTCTCTAGTGTAAAAACAATAAGAACCATAAGAGTAACAAAACCCCAAATGTGTAATTGCTATTGTAACAAAGAGAAAAAGAAAGTGCTTTAAGGCATATAAATGCATGTATGTTTGAGTGTGTAAAGTAGATGACCATATTGCTGAATCTTTGTTGGATTGCTGAGCAGAACTGTTTGCAGTCTCACTGTTTGAATCCCTACTATATATCCTTTAATTTTGTGAACAACTATATACAAGATGATAATATGTAATTTATCAACTAGTGATTTCTTATGTTTTTTCCTGGTTTTTCCTTTTTTCCTTTGGAATTCTGCATTGTTGCTACCCTTTTTTCTGTTTTTTTTGTCTTTAAATAAAATTTTTAAAAAATCAAAGAGATAGATTAGAAAATATCTCCATAGTTTCCCTTTTCTGATTCTGTCATTCCACATACTTTCAACCAACTCTCATTTACTCATGAGACAGTCATACCTAATAAATTCCAAACACTGAAACTGATTCCTAAGATAAGATTTGCTGGTATGAACTCAATAAATTACTTTACTATTACGCTAAACATAAGACCAAGTCTGAAAATACAATCTAAGTTCATTGAGTCTCCAGTGGGCCTACAATGAAGGCCAAGCTCTTCCCTCAAACCTTGTGAAGGCTGCCGGTATAATGCCATTCTCACTATCACTCAAAACCTCCCTACTTTCCCAGTCAACACTGGAATAAATGTAGAAGGGAGGAGGAGGTCACCAGCCTTTGGGGGAGTGTTCATAAGGATATAATAGTTTCTCTCCTTTCAAAGTGGAGGAAATAATTCTCTGAGATGAAATTATTCTATCTAGGAATACAAAGTAAAAGTTATGGAGGAATCTAGCTTAGATGTCATAAACGTTATCTGATATTTGAGAAAGAAGGTTTGACACGTTTGGGGAACTGATAACTAGAGAAAATAGGCTTTATGTCATATTTTTGTTTTCATTGAATTAACAACCCCCACAAGGCTCTGTATGATCTAAAAAGAATATTTAAAAAGTCATATGACTCACAACTAGATAATTTTACATTTCTTTTAAAAGTAGAATTATCTATGTCTCAATTTCACTTGATCTTGTAACCTCAGGAATATGATTTGTCCAAACAATTGCACATATGTAAAGTCAAGAGTACTTGTGAAATTCAACAGCTTTGCTTTTTAATTCAGACAACAACCTACGTGACTCTCAGTATATAAAGTGCTACCAGCATTACAAGTTTGTTTACTTTCAGATTTACCCAAAATAGAACATGAAACAAGTATATGGTTGTGAATCAGTATTTGTGTGTTAATTCTAAGGCTAAAAATGAGGAATACATGGGCCAGGGATTTAGCTCAGCAGCATAAGCATTTGCCTGGCAAACGCAAGGTCATGTGTTAGATCCCTGGTACAACAATAACAACAAAAAAATGACAGATACAGAAAAAGAAGCAAACAAGGAGGAAACAAAATCAAATTATGTTAACTCAGTGAGCAAATGCACTCATTTCCTTTGAGAATCCTATGAAGAACTGTAAGAAATGCACGTCAAAATTATATCATAAAAGGTTGGGGAAATTGGGTCATTAATCTACCCATCCTGTCCCTCTGGTGGAGGGTTGTACCTGGAGGTGCTAACTAACTTTCATTTGTGCCTGCCTTCCTGGAATGATTAGCCCTTATTTGCCTCACCACTCATTTATTATGGGTTTCTGGTAAGTGCAGACTCACTCCCATGAGTGAATGGAAACCAAGGGACTGAGGGACTAGGGGAGTTTCATGGAATATCACAGTCCCTGCTACAGAGGTTTAACTAGTTTCTGCCTTCTTCATGACATCGTGAACTTCTTGAATTATCTTATTAATCTCATAGGCACCTTAACACTATAAACACATTTTTCAATTATCATCAAATGTCAAATAAAATAAGTCCCTGTCTCTTTTCACACAAAAATCTTTCAGCAAAGATATCTCTTCTAAAATAGACATGTTACAAGCTTTGTCATATTGGGACTATATAATGTAAAGAAAGAAATTCAGTTACAGCTCAGCCCAGGGCCACAAACAATTCATAACTGAACATTCAATGATAATGCTCCAAAATTCCTCAGCTATGCCCAGCCACAGGGAATTTCTTTCCCAGACTTCCACATGAGAGTCATCCACTCTATAAGGAGCATTTACAAAACCTGAATTTTAAGAAGCTCCAGAAAATCAGGAAACCACTGTGGCTGAAATCCTTCTACATCAATGTTATGTGCATAGACATCAGTGCGTAGATCTTAGAACTATGTGCCAGGGATCATGGAGAAGGAAGTAATAAAGGAGTGGTCTGGACCCCTCCCATACTTGAATGGGAGCCACTGCTAATTTTTCATTTGATTTGTTTAAACTTCTCTGAGTTGAGCCCTCTGCTCAGCTAGGAATGCCTCTCTGATTTTATTGATTGATTGATTGATTGCTTTTTTGAGGCAGGGCCATGCTACATAGTCCAGGCTGGCCTTAAACTCACTATGTAGCCTGGGCTGACTTCAAACTCAGAGTACTCTTCCTGGTTCAGCCTCCCAAATGCTGCAATTACAGACCTGCACCACCACGTGAAGCTCTCTCCTCTCTGATCTAGTAGAATCCGGTTTAAGAATAACTTCCTGGGCCTTATGGTAACCTTTATAATGTTCTTGATTATTTAAGAAATCCTAAGTATTGTTTTACAATGATCTGTGATCCTACTTAATCAAATGTTCAAACCTTTTGACATTTTTGACAATCTCTCAAAATCAAACTCTAAGTGAAATTTTTTTCTTGTACAGACTTTATAATTTCCCAGAGGATTTCTGTAAAATCTCACAGGATTTGTTATTTCATTTTATAAGGAGAAATGTTAGTAATGATTTGATGTATTTGATATGTTAAATTACATAGGGAAACACTGTCAAATATGAAGTGATATTTAACCTTTCCCAAGTCTTATTTGTATGGGTAAACACTATTAATATAAATATTTCAGAAATTACATAAAATTCCTACACACTTGTCACTACCCTTGCTACACATGATATGTATCTGTATAATGCTGTTAACCATTACTCCAGCTATTCGTGTGTCACAAAAAAGACCATATTATCTTGTTTAATGCACTTATATCACATCTTTAACCATGACCATTTTTGAGTCTTTTAAAATCATCTGTAGTCATTGTTTTATTATGATTCTTATCTGAGAGCATTTATAATCAGCTGGAGTTCAAAAGTGCTTCATTTTCAAAGAGATTCAAGGAAAAAAGAGCCTGACAAATACTCTGAAGTACATCTTTCTGATAACTTTAAGATCATAACACTGAACAGAGTAAAAATTCCCAGAACATTAGTATAAAACATCTGAGAAATTCATAAAATGTTTAACTCGTTGAAGCAGGATAAAAGAAATAAAGACAGGTGAAAAGAAGATAAGGAAAATCATAATTTAAAAATCAGGTTTCAGGATAGGTCGGAAAACTACCCAAGGTTATAATACATTTTATCCATCTGAGGAAACTCACTGCAATTTCCTTAATAATTTGAAGACATAATATGTCTTGGGTTCACCTGAAAATTGGTCTCCTGCCCTCAACAGACCTCCATTCTCAAGGAAACAACACTGTTAAGTGGTAAAAGTGTCTCTAAATTTCAAGTATATGCAAATCCTTTGCACTCTAACCCAACCCACCAAATGGATGGCATGGCAGACAGTAGGAATTCACATCCTAGAGCATCCATCTGGAGGATACCATCCTTGAGGACACACTCCAGATCATGTAAAAACCCAGCCCCCACCGTAATGCACCTCCCGCCTGGGCCCACACTCCATTCTAAGTGTGTTATCTTTCTGCCTAATAAACCTCATTATGCTTTTCACTGACACCTCCTGAAAATTCTGTGATAGAAATCAGTGAATGAGTTGAGTTCCCCACATCCTCTTTAGGAGACCTCTTTACACTCTGTCCTGTGACACCAAGACCAGCAGAACAAGGATTATTAACATGGGACTAAAATAACCAGTCGGGGTAACTATAATCCTTGTGGCCTTATTTGAAACTGTTGGTTCTTTAGAATTGTTTGTGTGTCTGTTTCTTTGAGGCAGGGTTTCCCTATGTGTGTCTGTTTCTTTGAGGCAGGGTCTCCCTATGTGTGTCTGTTTCTTTCAGGCAGGGTCTCCCTATGTGGCCCAGGCCTCAAACTCACACCTATCATCCTGCCCCAGCTTCCCAAGTGATGGATTTACTGGCATACCAGCATGCCTAGTTTGGTTCTTTAATGTTTTATTTCCAAGATTTAAAAAAAATCCTTTCCCTTTTTTGCTAAGCTATTTCTAACTCAAAGAATTTGGTGAAGTATACCTTTGTAAACAAAAATTAACCATTTTTCTCCCTATATGATCCTTTCAGAATCTGAAAACTTCCTATTTTCATAATAATATAAATATTTGTATAAGTTCAACAGAATGTATTCTCCATCACGGGACACAATTGAGAATACTGATTATATTATTGAGGCTTTGATTTGATAATATATTTGAAAGTGGTGTACAGAGAATTAGATTCACTGAGACAGACTGAAGCAACTAAGGTTGACTTTATGGAGCCAATGTTTACAATGGCCTCTTAGCACACTGGGATGCTACTCGTCTTAGGGATTTCCTGGCCTTACAGATAAGTAAATATAGTAACTTTCCAAAAGCCCAGGAATGCTAAACTGTAGTGATAACCTCAAGAAGAGAGGAATTAGCCCAAATCTATCAGTATTGCAGTCAAAATCTGATGCTGTGTCCTTAATTTAGCTTCTTAGCCTAAAGAGGCTTTCAAAAGTTATTCCTTTAAAAGTTTCAGTCAAACAAACATTGAAAGTATTATGTGGTCAATTTACCATTCTTACTTAACTTACATAAATAATCAGGTCAAAATCTATTGGGACCAGACTCCATTTATAAACTACAGTCAAAAGAGAGGAAGAATGACAAATTTTTGTTTTAATAGAAAACTATAGCGCAATCTTGTGGGTGCTCTATTCTTTTAACTTTAATATATGCCTATAATTTTCTGAACTAACATGTCCAATTTTTCTCCAATCTTCTTGACTCAACATAGCTAAGAACTAAAACTGTCCTTTCTTCCAAAGTTATAGGCTAAATCTGCATGACTTGATATAAACTTGAGCAAACTTGATATAAACAAATCATGAGCAACCCTCACACCTGTATAACATGAACCTCAGAAAGCTCACTGCAACACCTGATGACACCACAGAAGACATTCAAACTGCAAACTTGGAAATACGTCAGACTGCCATTGCTCTCCTCTCTCCAACATCTAAAGATGCTTTGGGTTCAAGTTCAGAAATCTTCTTGGCTAGCTGTCTTCTAGATTCAGAAACTGAGTTCAACAATTAACTCTGTGTTCATAGAAACTCCCCTTAGTGAAATGTCTGATGCTTGTACCATCAGCGAATACCCTCTACTAATAAATCTCAACAGTTGGTTTATCCATTCCTTAGTGAATCAAAGGTACTTAAATAAAAATTGGACTTAAAATGTTTATTCTTTCCATGAACAAGGATGACTGACAAAAGATTCTATTCTTTACCAAATTTTAATCAAATTCCTCTAGCCATTAACTAGGCCTGACCTTGTAGAATCCAGTTTCAGCAAGGATCCTGCTAAGTCAGTTTGCTGAAAACCCCTCCTCCTTACTACCTGACCACTCTCAATATAGGATCATATTCCTCAGAAATCTGCCTCATACTAAAGCCTCATATGTCTTAATACCTAATCACCCTGACCTGTCTTCAGCAAAAGTTATGCTGCTCTGCTACTAGCAAAAAATATCCCCCTTACCTCTAACATTTCCTCTTGGTAATTTTCCATCCACTGATGCCCCCATCCCTGCTGTTTGGTTTCAGATTTCTACTTGTTATCATTGGAGTTGGAGTACAGCCCAATTATTTTCCCACTAAAGTATTCCAGTGTAGTGGACTCCAAAACTATTATGATAGTCTCCTTCGATAAAGCTGTCCTTCCTAACTTTGAAAGACATTACTGAAATTTTTTTTTCCCTTTAACATAAGGAAGCAACATACTTCACAATTCACCTTAGCTTTCCTTTCCAAACTTGTGCCAATCCATGAAAAACACTCTCAGTATTAAGGAAGCCTATTGCCTTTTACTTAAGAAATGCAGCAGAAGAAAAAATGGTATTTAATACTAACTGAAGTATCTTGCTTTCTACATGGATGCTTCAAATTACTTCAGAGGTATATAGCTCTTTTGTTTAAAAAAAGTTCTGTACTTTGATGATAAGCCTTAACTAGCTTCTTCATGGGGGATACTGAGAATTCTTGTTCAAAGTTTAAATGAATGTGAGCCAGAAAAGAAACCTAAATTACACTGTGAAACAGAGTGAGAGACAATAAGGAGGGCAGGAGGGAAGCCAGCAGACAGTGCAGAAATAAAAGCATGGGAGAGAAAGAGGAAGGGATAAAGATATGAGCAATGTAGGAAACCTGATGGAAAATTTTCTGTGATGGCGTATAGTAAGGAATTGAGAACATGCTGATGTAGGAGTTGATTGTGAGTTGTGGGTACTAGGCTGAGCTGTCACCATCTGGTCCCTTCCCTGTTGTAGTCAGGATTCAAAAGGCTATGACACAAACAAGTCTTATATTAGTATTATTTTAGGAAAGGAATACGGCAAATCACAACGATAAAGGAAGGACAGAAGAACCTAGAAGCTAAAGAAAAGACTGGATGTGAGTAGGTTAGCTATTGTGCAATAACTTTTGAGAATGAGGCCACACTATAAATAGGAGCAGAACAACACAAGCCACCTGTGGGGAATTCTCCAAGATAAGGGATAAAGGGCAAAGATAAGCACCATATAGTTTGAACATCTGTCTACAAATTCTTCTCATCAATCAATATAATTTCCTGCTCATTAGGCATGAAAGAATTATGAGGGAAGAATGCGACAGAATGCATTAAATTTGCTTTAATTCTCAAGTAGTTGTCAAAAGAAGTGACATGTAATACTTGACATGACTCATTTAGGTAGGAAGTGACAGCAGGTTAAATTAAAAGGAGTGTGATGTGATGTGTTACATCCTTTAAAGATATACTGTATGCGATCACAGAGGGGGAAAAAGACAAATACTGCATATGTACTTTATTTCAAATGTTGACATATTATGGACAGAAAAATTATATTGATGAAATGATTCATGTTTAAGCTTATGAAAGGTATATTATATAAAAATTACTTGTCCATTTCAGATTTATCAATAACTCAACTGAATTTCTCTGCTATATTAAAAAAACTTACAACACTAATAAATTTTAATGAGAGTTTTGATCTATGAAAACAGTTAACATGAAGAAAATGAAAATCATGGTAAGGAAATTGATAAGATAAAATACAATTTTTTTTGTTCTTTTGAGACAGGATCTCACTATGCAGTTCAGGCTAGCCTTGTGCTCACTTTGTAGCCCAGGCTGGTCTCAAACTTGCCATGATCATCCTGCCTCAGCCTCTTCAATGCTAGCATTACAGGTGTGCGCCACCATACCCAGCTATAAAATACAAATGAAAAGGGCTTTTTGTATAAGTTATTTTAAGTCATTAACTTTTATGGGTAGGAGGCATAACTAAAAATAGATTTTAGAAAAATATTCTACTGAAAGAATACACTAGTACATTATAAAATTCTTTAGTCCTTGATGTGGCTCAATGGCTTTAATCCAGTGGTTCTTACAGTGTAGTCTCTGGACCAACAAAAGAAGCACTACCTGGAAACTGGCTGCAGATGCAATTTCACATTTTAGAGTTATAGAGGAGCAAATAAAACGGGCCATTTTTATCCAAATCCTTGATAACCATTGGTTAAAGGCAACTTCTGAGGACACTGCCCCTTGCCTCTTTGCTCACAAAAGCAAAACAAAAAAAATCCCTCACGCAGAGTGGTAGGAGCAGATGTTTGCAATAAGCAGTCTTTTGCATAGTCAGGTGAACACTGAAGGGATGTGGCAGGGCATCAAGCGCCTCTGCTATGTGCTCCAAACTTTATAAGAAAGATCTAGGTTTTATTACCTCAATCATCATTAGTATGTTAATATCAATGATGAATTCCAATGATAACAAAGTGGTATAGGGTCTTGGGTAGTACATAGTAAAATGGTATTCATTCACTTTCCATTTCTTTCTGGGACTGTCCCAGAACAAGCTGAGTGTAGTGGGAAGTTGGTGCCAATTACCATTGTATAGCAATTCTAGTGAGTAGAACATTCTAGCAGGTAATCCCTGAAGCTGATGAGCTTTTCTAGTCCCTCTAACATATTTAATAACTGTGTCATTTTAAAACTCTATTTAAATGCTGCAGAACATGATATATTGTACACATTTCATGTATAAAACATGAAATATAGTACATTTAAAGAAACAGAAATACCAATTAATTCAGTAAAAATTCACCTAATTCTACCACTGATTTATAGCAAACACATGAACTCTCAGTGGAAATAAGAAAATCCCTCTGCATCCTTCCTGCTATGGCTTTTATCTAATGTCCCCTCCAAAGCTTCAAGTACTCATAGATGGGTTTTTTTGGGAGGTGGTTGGATGTTGGGTATATGTTGGATTAGGATGTTTGATTTTGGGATTAAGCATAAGATAATGAAATTGGTTTCACATCAATCTAGATGTGAATAATGGGAAGGCCCACCCTGGATATGACTGACACCACCCGAACAGCTTATAACCTGGATAGGACAAAAGGGAGAAGGAGGCTTGCTGATGCTGCTGTTTGCTGCTTTGCTGTCTTCTGCCTGCCATGTCATGTACTATTTTTCTTCTGCCATGCCCCTTTGCCATGCCATCCTGCCTTGGTTATAGCCAACTATGCACTATAACCTCTACAAATTGTGAGCCGAAACAAACTTTCCCCCTTAACTTGAGGGCAGCTGGTATTTTTTTCTCAGCAATAAGAAAAATAAATAAGACATTCCCTTATGCTTTCTTTCCAAAAATCAGCTGGGCTTAAAGAAATGATACAATTGCCTCTTGGAGTAACTTGTTCTCCAGATTCTGTTACTTAGACTCTACTCCACTTTAGTCAGATTTTCCAAGTCTTCTGTCAGTGTCTGTTACAGCCTGTTAAACTACTTTTTCAAGAGTCTTCATACAATTTATAAAATAAAATAAAATAAAATAAAACAGTTGTCACCTTTATTTACCACTGCCTTTCCAGGCTCTATTCATCCATCTACATTTATTATTATGTAAAAGATGGCATTTTGGCATTAATTTTGTCTTCTGTTATGTGCCTAGCTCTCACTTAAAAATAATTGTTTATATATTCACTATGCATACCTTTTAATAGAAACAATTAATAAGTAAAATGAGAACACAGAAAACCCTTGGTTTCAAAAGTTACCAACCAATCTAGTCAGTAAATCTTGCCTGCAGGAGCATTTTGTTGGTCTGGAACTGTTTTTAGTTCATTTGATACAGTCATACTTATAAATAAGTTCATTTCTCATAGAATTATCAACATGCCTGCTTCGTCTTTAAAAAATCAGAGAATCTGTTAGTTCTGCTTTCACAATTTGCATAGCAACATTAAAAAGGGTCTCAGAATTGGTTGTCCTCTTAATGTAGGGTATACATATCAAGTTTATCATAGTCAGCACCATCTGCCACTGTTTTCCTGCCTTTCATTCAGAGATATTGTATTCATGATCCACTAAAAACAGGATTGTGGATACAAAACTTTAGAAATACAGTGTATCTTACCTTTTATGTAGATGCCTCAGAGCAGGGAACTTTCATCTGGAATACAGTCTCCTCAGACTTGATTGACTACATTAATGTGTACAATTGATGGTATCCACTGAGGGAACATAAAATGATAATGTGACAAGGTGTAACACATAAAGTAATATGAGACAGTCTGCCTTCTTCCTGTTGTACTCTTAGCAATACTTTCCTGGTCCTATCTCAAGTCAGGTTGTGCCCCTATCATGTAGAATTATCCTCCAGCATAGCAGAGGAAAAATGGAAGAATAAAAACAGAACTAAAACATGGAAAGGAGTTAAGCCGGAGGAAAAAGTTTGTGCTTGAGGAAGAGGTATGAACGTTATCACCAAATGACAGAAATGAAAAAGTTTTTATTTGGGGAGTTAAGGACTAATCTCAGTATTTTAATCTTGTTTTTCTGTTAGAAACAAATGTTTAAAGCATGTGACCTTATGCATAGCATGAGATGGTATAAAGAACTGAAAAATGAAATATAAATGAGTTATTGTGTCAGCACTTTAAAGAGAGCCATGGGTTGATTCTTGAAAAGTGTAAGGAGAGGCTTCTTCTCTTGGAAAGATGCATCAATTGAGACCAGGAATAGTTTGTACTTCAGGGGCACTCAGAATGTCTAACAGGTTGATCATTATCTCCTGTGTTTGCTTAAGGGACAGTTCCAGTAAGAAAAAACTGGATAGTAAAGGACATCCTCAGATATATTTCTTGACACATTTTCCAAAATGATCTTGTAAACCAGTTCTAGAAATTCTACAATTCCGGCCTGCATTCTGCCTTGCAAGCAGAAAGTGTGGGAGGTGATTTTCAGCCCATAAGGAAGCTTTGAATATCACTCCAAGCCCGTAAGGCTCCAGCCAGCATCCCATATCCCCGGAGGATACACTGGAGGACCCTGCAGGCCTATTTGGGCCATGGCCAGCAGAGTGCAGCTGCCTACATTCCACCTGGTAAGCCGAAAGTGTGTGAGGCCATGGGGAAGCTTCAGTGCATCGCTCTGATCCTGGAAATATAGGAAAATGACAAAACGAAAGAGCAAAATGCAATGTAAAGCCTCCAGCCCATCACAAGCAAATCTAAGGAACATGGAAATAGAAGAAAATGTAAGTCTTATACCTGAAACTCCTGAAATGATAGGAACTGAAGAAACAGCTCTGGAAAGCTATAAAAGAACACAGATGAGAAACAATCTCCCAGGTAAAAAAAAGAAATAATAAATGCAATGAAAGAAATGCTGAACACATCTAAAGAAGACATAGTTAAAAAAATTAGGGGAACAATGCAAAGGGATGGAAACCTTGAATGAACAATATAAGAAACAAAAAGAATGAATGAAGCAGATTCAAAGAGGTAAACAGAAAATAAAAAATTCTATTGAAAGTTGGCAAAACCACCTCAATGAAAGTGAAGACAGATTTTCACACTTCAAAGTCAAGATTGAAGCTAGTGAATAGGAAAGGAAAGATCTAAAAATAACAAGGAATCAGGAAATAACAGTTCAACAGCTGCAAGATGATGCAAAGAAAAACAACATAAGCTTGATAGGTATAAATGAAAAAGAAGGGGACAACACAAATGATATCAAGAGGCTATTTTACAGAAATGATAGCTGAAAATTTCCCAAACATGAGAATGGAAACTGGAGTATGGATAAATTAAGCTTATAGAACTCCAACTAGCCATAACCAAAATAAAACTACATCCAGATATATAATAATCAACATCCCAGAAATCCAACATAAGAACAAACTATTAAAACCTGTTAGAGAGAAGAGACAAATCACCTATAAAGAATCACAGCGGACTTCTCATCATAAACAATGAAGTCAAGAAAAGCATGGAGTGAAGTATTTCAAATCCTAAAGGAAAACACTTCCAACCCAGATTGATGTACCCTGCAAAACTATCCTACAAAATGGATGGAGAAATAAGATACTTCCATGACAAAGAACAGTAGAGGACCACCGCTCTTCATGACCACCAAACCAACCCTGCAAGGAATACTGAAAGACATTCTAGATACACATAAGAAAAAACCACTAAGCCAGGCAAACAATTAAACAGAGGGAAAAAGTAAAGGACCAACAGCAGAGAGTTAACATGTGAGAAGTAAACCAATGTATATCAGTTATAACCATTAATATAGATGGCCTCAATTCACCAATTACAAGAAAAATAATGACAGAATGGATCAAGAAATAACATCCAACCATATGCTGTATACAAGAAACCCATTTAACCCTAAAGGAAACTCATAGACTGAAAATAAAAGGATGGAAAAAAAAACTTAATGCAAAAGGACCCCCCCGCAAAAAAAAGCAGGGGTAGCTATTCTGTATGCAGACAATGTGAACTTCAAGCCGGGAATGATCAAAAGAGATAAAGAAGGTCACTACATACTAGTTAGGGGAAAACTTCAAGAGGAAGAGATAACAATCTTAAATATATATGCACCAAATTCGGGAGCATCCAGCTACACAAAACCAATATTAACAGAAATGAAAAATCAAATAAGTAATAACACAGTTAAAACAGGAGACCTTAATACACCATTGACACAAAGAGACAGATCAATTAGACAGAAAATCAGAAATTAAATAACAGAAGTAAATCACACCTGAGAACAAATGGATTTGGTGGACATATACAGAGTGTTCCACCCAACAACATCAGAATATGTATTCTCAGCACCACATGGGACATTCTCAAAAATAGACCATATACTAGCCCACAGAATATGCTTAAGGTAAATGCAAAAGAACTGAAATTGTCCCATGCATGTTATTGGATCATAGTGCCAGGAAACTAGAAATTAATGACAAAAGAAGCTGCAAAAACCCCACAAACATGGAAATTGAATAATATACTCTTGAGCAATCAATGGGTCACAGAGGAAGTTAAACAAGAAATTAAACAATATCTACAAGCAAATAAAAATACAAATACAATTACAGGAACCTATTGGATGCAATGAAAGCAGTCTTCAGGGACAATTTTTTGTGGCAAATACCCACATCAGGAAAACAGAATGAACACAAACACCCTGACATTACAACTCAAACATCCACAAAAAGAAGAGCAAGTCAAAGCCAAAAGAAGAAAGGCAATTATAAAGATCAGAGTAGAAATCAATAAATAGAGACCAAGGAGACAATACAAAGAATCAATGAATCAAAGAGATGGTTCTTTGAAAAAATAAATATAATTGATAAGCCCCTAGCCAACCTTATTTTAAAAAGGAAAGAAAAAACTCAAATTCATGCAATAAGGAATGAAAAGGGTGAGATCAGTACATACCCTGTTGGTAACACAGAAGATCATCAATACCTATTTTGAAAACCTCTACACTCATAGGCTGGATAACACAGAAGAAATTGACAGATTCCTAGAAACATATGAATTACCCAAGCTGGATCAAGAAGATGTAAAACTGCTGAATAACCAAATTTCAATTAATGAAATTAAAAATGTAATTAAATCCTTGCCAACAAAGAAAAGCCCAGGTCCATACGGATTCACTGCAGAATTCTACAAGAAATTCAAAGAAGACTTAATGTCAACACTCCTCAAACTATTCAATGAAATTGAAAGGGAAACAATTCTCCCTAACTCCTACCTGAAAGAAAGAATTACTCTAATACCAAAAACAGAGAAAGACCCAACCAAAAAGAGAACTACAGGCCAATCTCTCTAATGAACATAGATGCAAAAATTCTCAATTAAAATATTTACAAACAATGCAGCAAATCATCAAGAAGATTATATATCACAACCAAGTGAGATTCATTCCAGGAATGTAGGGGTGGTTCAACATATGCAAATCAATAAATATAATCCACCATATCAATAGAGCCAAAAATAAGAATCAAATGATAATTTCTATAGATGCAGAAAAAGCGTTTGATAAAGTCCAACACTTATTCATGATAAGAATCTTACAGAAATTTGGAATACAAAGTCTTTACCTCAATATGATAAAAGCCATCTATGACAAACCAACAGACAGTATCATATTAAATGGTCAAAAACTTAAAGTCTTTACCCTAAAATCAGGAACAAGACAGGGATGTCCATTATCACCATTCTTATTCAATATAGTGATGGAAATACTAACCAGAGTAATTAGACAAGAGAGAGAAATAAAAGGAATAGGATAGGAGAAGAAGTTAAATTATCATTATTTGTAGAAGACATGATACTTTATAAAGAAGCCCCCTAGATATAATAAAAAATTCCTAGATATAATAAATACATTCAGTAATGTATCTGGATACAATGTCAACCCTCAAAAAACAATAGCATCCCTATACACAAACAACAAGATTACTGACAGAAAAATAAGAGAAGCCACAACCTTCACAATATGATCCAAAAAATGAAATACTTAGGAATCAATCTAATGAAAGAAGTAAAAGAGCTATTCAGGGAAAAATATAATACCCTGAAAAAAGAAGAAGAGGACTTCAAAATCGAAAGACATCCATCCCATGTTTGTGGATAGGAAGAAGAAATATTGTGAATATGGCCATTCTCCCAAAATTGCTATACAGATTTAATGCAATCCCAATCAAAATACCAACAGCATACCTCACAGATCTAGAGAAATCATTCCTAAAATTCATCTGGAACCAAAAAAGACCTAGAATAACAAAGGTAATTCTGAGCAACAAAGGCAAGGCAGGAGGCATCACCAATCCCTGCCTTAAAGTTTACTGCAAAGCTGCTGTAATAAAATCAGCATGGTATTGGAATAAAAACATACCTGAAGATCAATGGAATAGATTAGAAGATACAACTAGAACTACAAACACACTCAGCCAACTTATCCTTGATAAAGGAGCCAAACACATTCACTGGCAGAAAGATATACTCTTTAATAAATGGGTCTGGAAAAATTGTCTATCCATATGCTGAAACTTAAAACTACACCCATGCCTATTACCATGTGATAAAGTAAAGTCAGAATAGACTAAAGTTCTAAATATTAAAAGAGAAACACTAGATCTGCTGGAAGACAAAGTAGGAAAAATCTTGAAGGCATAGGGGTAGGTAGAGAATTCATGAGCAAAAATCAAACCACATGGGAAATACTTCCTAGAATCAGTTACTGGGATCACATCTTATTCACTGTGCTGGAGATTTCTTTCAAAGTGCAAAAGTCCAGTTCCATACGGATTCATTCAAAAGTTTTTGCACTTCGAAAAAAATCTCACTTTTACACTTCAAAAGAAATCTCCAGCATAGTGAAAAGAAAACCCACAAATTGGGAAAAAATCTTAGTGAAATGTCCCTCAGAAACAAGACTTCTGTCTAGAACATATATAGAATTAAAAACAAGTCAGACCCCCGAAATTCAAAGACCCAGTCCAAAAATGGGCATCTGAGATAAATACACAGTTCTCAGATGAAGAAATATAAATGGTAAATAAATACATGAAAAAATGTTCAGCATCACTGATCGTTAGAGAAATGCAAATTAAAACCACAGTGAGATTCCATCTCACTCCAGAAAGAATCAATGAAACTACCAACAACAAATCCTGGAGAGGCTGCCAGGGAAAAGCAACACTTCTGCATTTTTGATGGGAGTGCAGACTGGTGTAACTGCTGTAGAAGTCAGGCTGGAGATTCCTCAAAAAGCTGGGATGGAAATCCCATTTGACCCAGCTATTCCACTTCTGAACATATTCCCAGAATAATTGAAAACATCATATCACAGTGATATATGTGCACCCATGTATATAGCAGCACAATTTGTGACAGCCAGATCTTGGAAACAACCTAAATGCCCATCAACTGAAGAATGGATAAAAAAGATATGGTATTTTTATACAATGGAGTACTGCTCAGCTATAAAGAATGATCAAATTGAGATACTTATAAGTAAATGGATGCAACTTGAGACCATACTCATAAGTGAAGTAAATCAATCTCACATATGTAAGTACCATATTGTCTCTCTAATGTAAGAAAGGGTAAGAGTACATAAGATACAAAATCCTCAATAAATACAGTGAAAGGATAAGAATCTGCTCAAAGTGGAAAAATAATATCTCGGGGAAAAGGAGAAAAAATTTTAAAAAGGGAAAAAATATCTAAATTTGTATAAAGATATTTAACATAGCCAAGATGATTGTGCTACAAATTCTGTAAGTTCTTGAAACAAAACAGTTAACATTCATAGGATTGGAACAATTTTGCATGTTAGTGTCTGGAGATCCAAGGAACTGTTGAAGATCATGCAAAATAACAACCCTAGTTTTGCTCCTACCACCTTGTTTTGAAGGCCTATAATGTCATTGTTTGGGGTTCTTTGTTATTGTTATTTATTTGTCTTTTTTCATGTTTTTCTAGTAATCTGTTTGTTTTGTTTTGTTTTTCCCTCTAATACAGAAAGGATACGTATACATGTAGAGGCTAATACATGCATAGAACTTCCCCTAAACAGTTTACGAGAATTGATTATATTATGTGTGATGAAATGAACAGCTAGTTTGAAGAAAAAGAGACAATATATTATACATTGCTGATTCCATATCATCATGCTGTGTAATTAAGTAATGCTTTTATTCTTTTTTCAGAGTGGTTTTGTCTGTTTTGTATTGTTTAATTTCAAGATACATGAAGTTATGGACAGCTAATTTGAAGACAACAAGAGACATTATGGCAGCCATTATTGATTTTCCTATTGTCTGGTTTTGAAAGCCTATAATGCCTTCATAAATCTGTTCTCATCAGTTTAATACTATTTTGTTTTCTATGAATTCATTGTGTGTGAATATATGGGCAACTATTTAGAAGAAAACAAGAGACATTATGGTAGCCACTGTAGATCTCCTGTTGTCTTGCTTTGAAATCTGTGTCACTTACATTGTTTTGCTTCTGATCTGCTTTGCTCTGTTTTGCTTTTAGTTTTATCCCCTTTTAAAAAAAAGTTCTACAATTTCAGCAATCCTTACCCTTATTTACTGCTATAAAAACAAAGCTGAAATTGTGCACATAGATCATATATGCCTTTCTTACATATTACTGAATCATTTGTGTAGGAATATTGCCTTAGTCTGTATACTCCTCCTCAAAACAGGATTATAGCTCAATCCTCTTTCATAATCATGGAAGATAATATTGTGAAGTAATAATAAAGAAAACTCATATCATGTATGACAATAATTAAATCCATAGACGTTTGATGTGCTAAAGAAACCCCTAAATTTTGCTCCAGTGAAATGCCTGTCTTTTGCCCCAGATGTCTTCACATTGCTTTCTATACAGTACTAAGTACACACCTTATTCACATTTCACACTGGCTCTCTGTTGACCTATTGCATGAAACTGAGCACCTAATAATACCCCTTAATTGCCTGACAGTTTTGAAGGTCAGAATTCTGTGTGAACTTGGCAAGGTTCTCTGCTCTGGGTCTCACAAGACTGAAATCACGTTGGTTGAAAATTCTCTGCTTAAAGAGCACATGTTTTGATTCTGCCTACCCTGGTAGTCTACTTTTATTTTTATTTTTTTGGCAGAACTGGGGATTCTGCTTTTAAAAACATCATCTGTGCCCTATACCATGACACAGTCACAGAAGTGATATCAAATTTCATTCACGAGTTCTGAGTACTGGTGTTGAAGGCAGCGGAGTTAGTCAGAAATATTATAGGCAGTGAAATAGGGCTAGGTCCTCAATGGAACCATTTCAGATACTTGGCAACTGTGGGGGATACAAACACCACCTGCTGTGGGCCAGGCCTCAAGACAAAAGACCAAACAAATGCACCCATATCCTGAGGAATGATACCCTAAGTAGTTCCCATCCCCCTAGGAAAGAGTCATGGCTCCTTAAGAATGCCTGCTTTCTACTTGACCGGCTTCCCTGTTTTCCCTAATGTAATCAGTTTTATCTGAACTATTGATCTTATTGGCTAACTATAGTTATGTCCCACCTTATGCCCATCCGCCTTGTGAGTTCCCAGTCTTCCTCCACCTTGAACCCATGGTTTTACTCTATAAAAGTTCCTGGAAGACAGAGTCCAGGGCAACCCACTCGGGACCCCCTTTTGTCTCTCTTCAGAGAGAAGCTTTCTTTCTCTCAATAAATATTCACCTCCATTGTTCCTAAAATTCATTCTTCAGTTTTAGAGAACACGAACTAGTGGACATAGCAAGTTTGGCGTCTCATTCCCCTATATCATTTGGAGGTCTTCCACCGAGATTAATTCCCCTATATCACTGGGACCTAGAATCTTGAGGGTTTTTTATAGAAAGTATACTGACCACATCTCTCAATGTACATTTGGACACATACAGGGACAGTTCATAGTATTACATGAGCTGTATCATCTGTTAGGTGATGGGTAACATGAAAGAAGACTCAGATTTCTCGTAGGCCATAAGAATTTGTCTTCCAGAATTTAAAGATTTGTCAGTCAACCACAGCCCCCAATATCTGGCTACCAATTCATCACATCTAGGTCTGTGGGGGGAAGGTGAACTGATGCATAGAAATTGACCAATATAGAAACAAAGGTGCTTTCTTTTTTAAGAGCATATGAATAGTATCATAGAAGCTGTGCATTGCCATAGCCTTTAGCATTAATTTGAGATCTCAATAGTCTTAGAATTTGAGTGATAAAAAAATCCGTTAAATTTTCTGACACATATGTAAATGAGAGTTACTAGAACAAGATAACACGAGTACTAAAAATGGTATATTTTTTCAAGATTTAATATAGTTAGATGTGGTAGACTATATTTTCTGTTTTCTTCAGGCAGGTTTTGTGTTTAGGAAAGACCAGTATGGTTACTTTATTTTAAAATTGTTTAAATTTACTTAAAAATTGATATTCAAATAAAGCAATACTTAACAATCTAGATTTCCTTTTAATCTCCAAGAAAATCTATAGATCTTATTTTTCTGTTTATATATGTAGTAAATCCTGATAGTTACTGGATAAAAATATTTGATTTAATATTTAATCAAATTGAACAGATTGAACATCTACTATTTTACTATTTGCCAAGCATCTTTACAGGCATTATGGGCACAAAAGCAAGCAAAAGAAAATGTTAGCCTTGGGGAAGGGTGTATTTTAGTAAGTAAAACAGGTAACACCCAAATATATAATATAATGCCAGATAGTGAAAGTGCGGTATAGAGCTATAAGTAAAGCTGGGGATGTAATCTTTGCACTGAGCAGTCGTATGGCCAGAAAAACTATAGGGATATATTAACATGAGTGTAAGAAAACAAAATAATATTTAAAGATATCCAGCTATCTCAATATCAGAATCACAGAAATTAAGAAAATTGGGATTAACAACTAAATTACAGTCATTGTCTCTGAGGACAGTTAAGGATATCTGGTCACAACATTTTCTAGAATGAAACCCTACTAGATGCTGCCAAACTTTTATACTTGCTATGAAAACAGATTATCAAAGTATATTCATGGAGAGGTATGGTGTATGGTCTTTATTGGTTTCAGATTTTACCCCAAAATAACTTATCTTCATTTGACTTAATTATAAGTAAACCCTGAAGTGCCAGTTAATTTTGCAGCTAAATTCCTTCAGTTAATCTCTATAAAGCCTGACTGCATTCTGCTTCTTGGCATATTTTTCTTTTTTAAAAGGACCAATTATACTTTTTATATCTTTTAATCATAACACTAAAGTCACTCCAATTACTGTATGTGTATAACACAAGCTTCTCAAATATTCGAGATTTTTTTTTTTCCAAGACAGGATCTCACAATGTAGTTCAGGATAGCCTTGAATTCACTATGTGATCTAAACCGACTTCGAAGTCACAATGATCCTCTGCTTCAGCCTCCTGTGTGCTGGGATTACAAGCATGTGCTATAATACCCAGCTCAAAATGCTTCTTTGGATTGAGTCAAAGAAAATAAGCTCCTCAAATGTATCTGATGTTCCTCCAATGTGGTTACTGTATTTCACCTTTTCAGTCCTCCCCAGACCAATGCTATGCACCCTGTACCTGCTTTTACATTCTGTTTTCCCCTATGTGCTGCTCTTCTCACTTCCAGTTATCTCACCAATACTTGATCCAATTCAGTGTCACAGCCTTGCCTGTTTTTCACCAAGAAAAAGTAAACACTATGTTATTGCTTTATTAACTTTATTAAAGTCTTGCAATTTCTACAGTAATCTGGAAAACTTTATAACCTGTTGACAGACAATTTGTTATAAGCTTGTAAGTCACACTCATTCCCAGGGATCTCATATTGACCCACTTCATCATCAGCCATTCAGCATGTCATACTGCTGCTGAGAAATAAAGGTCTTTCTCTTCAGATGGGAGACCTGTTTTATCTTGTCTCACACAAATTCCTGGGTCTATCACACACTCCCTTTAAAGGATGTAAAACAAAGGAGAAAAGTCCAGTAATAGCATAGGGGAATCCTTCAAAGATGCAGATCCAAAGAAGATAACATTTTTATTTTTATGTGTAACTGTATCAGGGCCTTGGTTCACCAAGAGATGCATTAAAGTACTATTTTCCCCATATATCAAAAGCTCCTGTGTCCCAGATATCAATTCTTTCTTTAGCCTGAGAGTTACAGGCACAAACAGCAAAAGGTTTATAAAATAACAAATTTTATTTCTATTTCATATATTCTAAAGACTATATGATTGACGGCAAGATGAAAACATTTTAACACATTAATTTACCACTTAAGTTTTACCCTCCAAATAAGAAATGTGGTTTATAAAATTTCAAATATCTAGCAAGGTTTTTGGGAAAAAGGAACCCTTCAACATGGTGGTGGGAATGTAGATTGTTGCAACCAATGTGGAAATCAATGCAGCGATTCCTAAAAAACGAAACAAAACAAAACAAAAAACCTAGGACTAGAGGTTCCATTCACCCCAGCTATTTCCCTTCTTAGTATCTTTCCAAAAGAATTAAAAGAATCATACCGAGAGCCAAGATGGCCGACTGAGTGGTAGCACAATAGACAGCCTCTCTGAAAAAAAAAAAAACCAACTCAGATGCTGGAATCTGACAACATGGAGAAAGCCAGACAAAAGGAGAGGAATTCTCAAGACCCAGGAAGAAACTGAGGAAAAAGAAAAAGAAAAAAAAGGAGAAGAAGAAGCAGGGATGGAGGGCTGGAGCTGGGTAAGCCCCAGTCACTGTACTGGCACATCTTCGAGTCAGGCAACTCAAGATTGAGCTGAGATCGTGGCCCTGCTGAGAGTGCGGGTTGGTGAGCTCAAGACCCTCTGCTGGAGGAGGCACTGCAGCAGGGAGTAGAAACAGCAGTCAAGCTGCGTGAACTTTGGTGAGTGACGGGAACTGGATTCCTCAGAGTGGGAGGGCCAGCTAGACTACATTTTGGAGTTGGGCAGGACCAGCTTGAATCAAAACCCAAGGAGGTAGCATAGGTCGATGGCCCCTGGTCCAAGGCAGATTGGTGGGATCTGCTTGGGCTGGGCCAGGCCCTGGTTGAAACCCACTAGGCGGGGACAAGGCTGTTCTGAGCCAGTGGCATCCCCAGAGAACACACAAACTTGCTGAAGCATAAACTGGTTGACTGATGTAGGGGGAGGGGCCAGCTCACAGCATGCAGTGGACTGAGAGGGTGGTACTTCTCTAGCCAGTGCACTGCAGAAAAAAAATGTAAGCAATGCAAAATGCCCAGAGACCTCCACCACCCACCTATCTGAAGGGGGCCGGAAACATGACAAGACAGAGAGACAGCAATAGTCCTCCAACTGCTGAACCAGGGAAAGTGAGTCCAGTAGAGGTAAATGCAGAGGAGGTTGAGGGCAGCAACCCTGTAATATCAGAGACAGCCTCCTCTGAAATAAAGAAATACTTTAGTGACCTCATCAATGAATTTAAATCTGAAATTGTAACTCAGGTAAAGCAAGATATAAGAAAATTAATAAAAGAAATCCTGGTTAATCCTCAAGTAGACACAAATGAAAGAATGGAGGAACCCAGAGAAAGGATAGAAGCCTTTGATGAAGAATATAAACAAAATCTAGAACACATGAACCAGATCCAAAGAAAATATCAGGAAATTAAAAACTCCATTGAAAGATGGCAAAACCTTTTAACAGAAACTAAAGATAAACTTTCAAAACTTAAAGATAGATTTGCAACATATGATTGTGAAAGGAAGGATCTCTTAAAAATAACAAGGAACCATGAAGCAATGATACAAAGTCTATAAGATGACAAGAGGATTTATAACCTAAGAATAAAATATGTGACTGAAGATGCAGTGACAAATACAAATGAAATAAAAAGGCTATTCACAGAAATAATTAAGGAAAACTTCCCAAACATAGGTAACAGAAGTGAAGTTCAGATAAATGAGGCATATAGAGCTCCAGCCAGCTACAACCCAAACAGATCTACATCCAAATATATAATAATCAGGATCCCAGAAATCCATCACAAGAACAGAATATTAAAAGTGGTCATAGAAAAGAAATAGATTAGCAATAAAGAAAAACTCATCAAAATCACAGTGGACTTCTCCATGCAAACCATCAAATCAAGAAGAGCTTGGAGTGAAATATTCCAAGCCCTGAAAGAAAATAGCCTCCAACCCAGAATGATGTACCCTGCAAAACTGTCTCTCAAAATTAATGGAGAGACAAGATATTTCCATGACAAAGAGGAACTGAGGGAGTTTGTGACCACCAATCCAACCCTGCAAATAATATTGAAGGACATTCTAGAGAGAGAGAAGAAAATCACCAGGGTTCCAGGAACAATGGCAGAAAGGCCTCAACGAAAGGGGCAGACAGTGAAATGAAGGAGAAAAGTAAAGAAACAACAATGACAGAAAAATAGTATAGCAGAGATAAGACAGAGAAGATTGGTTTTATCACTGTTTTATCTTGACTGATTTTATTCGAATCTGGTATGCTTGGGAGTATCAAGTCTGAGAGTAGAGGCAACTACTCTGAAGATGACAAGATTCAATAGGATACCCATTCTTGTTTGATTATTAACTGCCTTTGAAGTCCTATAATGTCTCCAATGTTTAGTTTTTATTAATAGTGTAAAGCAATGCTAAGTTTAATTATACTATGCTTGATGATATAGACAATTTTATTGAAAACAATAAGAGACATTAGTAACTACCGTAGATCACCTAGTATTGTGGTTTTATATGTCCTTTTCATTTCGTGTTTCTCTAGGAATTTGTATTGTTGACTTGTTTTGATTTGTTTCTCCCTCTAATACAGAAAGGCTAGGTATACATGTAGAGTTTTATACATGTGTAGAATTTCTAAGTAGTTTACGAGAATGGATTATAGTTATTGTAAAGAAAAAGAAAGAGAGGAAAGAAAGTATTCTAAAGGATATAACTGCATGTATGTTTGAGTGTGTGGGATTGATAACCATGTTGCTAAGTTTTTGTTGGATGGATGAACAAAACTGATTGCAGTCTCACTGTTTGGGTTTCTACTTTGTAGGCTTTACTTTTGTAACTTGAACAACTACTTCTAAGAGGATAATACATAATTATCAACTAGTGATTTCTTACTGGTTACTATTTTTGTTTTTTTTTTTGTTTGGTTTTGTCTTTGAAATTCTGTATTATTTATACCTTCTTTCTGTTTCAAATTTTTTTCTGTAAGTAAAAAAAAGCATCATACCAAGGCAATACATGCATACCCGTCTTTATAGCAGCACAGTTTATAATACCTGAATCTTGGAAACAGCCCAAGTGCCCATCAACTGAGGAATAAGGCATACAATACAGTAGTATTCTGCCATAAGGAAGGATAAACTTGAGACATTTATGGGTAAATGCGTGTGCCTTGACACCATTATCCTAAGTGGAATAAACTGGACACACATGTGTAAATACTGCATTGTTTCTCTGGCATGAGAAACTGACAGTGTAAATAAGGGCTAAATTGTATAATAAATATTATGAAATAGGAAGAAAATATTCAGATGGGGAGGCTAACAAAAGGGGGGATGGGGGAAAGGAAGGAAGGGACAAGAATAAATTCAAATCATTACTACCACTAAATCAAGTTAAAGAGGGCTGGGGATTTAGTTCAGCGGCATAAGCGCCTGTCTTGCAAGCACGTGGTCATGAGTTCAATCCCCAGTACTGATAAAAAAAAAATCAAGGTAAAGAAAAAAACAGAACTTTAATGAGATAAAGCAACAATAATTGTGCTAGTAATCAAGGATGATTTATTATACCAAGGATTGCATTTGATTTTGGACTTCTTGGAGGATGAGATCTAAGAAGCAACACATATACTAGAACAAGACTCTCCTAAATGTACTTGCTACCTGTTATTTAACTTTTTTCCTATCTCTTTAACATTGTTCTAGTCTTGAGTGACCACTATTCTACACTCTCTTCTGAGATCAACATTTTAGCATTCAATATGGTCATTTTAGCATAACAATATGGTCACTATAGAATACCACAATTTATGATATATTTCAAAATAAATAGAAAAGAAAAATCTGAGAGTTACCAAAACATAGAATGTATAAATAGCTGGGGGGTATATATGACATTTACCCTGGTTTGATGACTGTGGATCATCATAATGAATCTGCAAATTTAGACAAATAGCATGTGTTATTTAGAATTTAAAAATAAAATAAAGGTCAACATGAATGTTTGGCTAGTTGATGTAATCTGATGTACTTTATAGCACTCTGTAGCATAGTGAACGATTCTTATGGAATGTCTTAAGTAGGTTCGAAGAGAACTGGGCATGAGCTCACAGCCATGATGTAGGGAAACACTTGGCAAACATTTTCTGTACTTGGCCATGTAGTAAATATTTTAGCCTTACAGGGCTATGTGGCCTCTGTGGCAGTCACTCAGCTCAACAATTGGAGTGTAAAGCTAGCCAAAGGCAATCTATAACCTAGTGGTTATGGCTATATTCCAATAGAAAAACACATGGTAATCCAGAATAGGCATACAGGAGGTAACTTGTTGACCCCTGCTGTAAGGGAATTCAGTAAGTGTTTGGATAACAAAGCACTTTCTCTGCCAAAGAAATTAGTGAGACTGAATGTGTGAGATATTTTGTAACTTTTTTCCTAATGGCAGCCATTTAAAATGTATAAGCTTTAGGACACATAAAACGGGATACTTCTCTGTGTATAGGACAAGTAGAGGTTGAAAGTATCATGAAATTGGGAAAAGATTCTGGACAAGTATATTTGTAATGTTTTCACATTTGTAATATTGTAAGATATGTGAAATCTTTAGTAAATAAAACCAAACTTTGCTTTCTTTAATCACTTCATGTAAGGTTTGAGTCAGATACATAAAACATCAATGCATTTGTTGTTGAGTAGCTCAAATTAATGGAAGAGTCCCTTGAATATTTGAGGAATGGAATGACATAATTGCTTTCTAGGTTGATTTAGATACACATTTTTGAGTTTTATAGTGTGCAACATATCTATCAGAAGGTTTCCATAAAGAATTTTCATATAAGTATGTGGAAAAGCATTTTCTGAGTCTTTTGTTCACCCTTAATCTTGCCATTTTTAATAGATAATATTCGACAGACTTTGCACAAACTGAGGAAATCTTTTCTAGAAGATAATCCTCCATAAGTGGTAGATCTATCTCTATAAATCATGTCAGATACTGGCACCTACCGGTGAAAATGTGACATAGCAGCTATTCCAAAAATCCACTGAGTCAGAGAGAAAACAAACACTGGAAATCAAAAAATGCGAAACCATGAATTCTAGTCTCTAGAAAAAATTACCAGAGTTTACAGATACCGTTAAGGGTTTCATGGTAAAAGACATTCTGGGGACAAGCAGATAATACCCAGGAAAATAAAGTGAAAGTAATAGCTAACAGATGATTATGACAGTTAAAAAATAGTTACAAAACTTCAGTATCCAATGGACTAGGGACTAATAAGCCATTTTCCAAAATTTTTGTATTATTACAAAAACAGATAGGAAAGAAAAATCTAAAACTTTGTTGAAAATTTGACTTATTCCCTATTTTAATTGACTTAATAAACGTTGATGGAGCACTAATAGTTTGGTGCATCATATTGGATGACAGACATCCATCCCATGCTTTTCTAATGAAACATTTACTTTACTGTAACGGTAAACAGCCCTGTGTCTTGGTAACTGTGCTGGAGGGAATACAGGAAACAATCCTCATGTTTATCTAATCGATAGGTGAACAGCAAGGTATATGCATAAGTGCAAATGTAGCAACAGGTGAGTTTTTACCCACTTTGTGATCCATTACATTTTTGTGCATCTATAATTTGTTGTGTTAAATATATTCTTTTTATTTTTTCCTCTAAAATTATCCCAATCAGTACAATATATCCTGAAAATTCACTTTTACAACTTTGGGTGGAGGTTGAAAGTGAATCATCAGGTGATTCAGCTACTGATGATGACTTGCATCACATAAGCCAAAGAAGTTGTGACAGTGAGATAAGCAAGAAGCACAGAATGAAGATATTGCTTCAGATGAGGAAGAAAACAGTAATGTAAATAGATATTTAACCAGTCAAAATGTTTATGTATATCTGAGTGATCCAACATGAGAAACAGGTTGGAAAATGTTGTTAGTTTCTTTCCAGGGGTTAAACTAATTGCATGGAATGCCAACATTATGATTCGAAGTTGGAAATTGTTTGCAATAGATGATATGCTACCAGATGTTGTGAAATACACTAATAATGAAATACAAGTAAAATACTCTATATCCACCAATAGTATTGAACCAAAAGCTTTCATAGGTGTGTTATATGTAGCAGGACTTTATCATTCTAATCATCCAAATATAAAGGATTTATGAATAAGTTATGGATGTGACATTGAGATTTTAGAACAACAGTGACACTGAAGAGATTTAGTTTCCTTCAAAATTGCTCATATTTTGAAAACAAAAAGACCAGCCAACAAAGAAAAAAACCTGACAATTTGTTTGCTATTCATTCATTTTTGAAAGCTTTGCTTCAAACTGTCAAGCAGTTTATACACTGTCCAAACACATGACGATTGATGAACAACTTGTATCATTTTGTAGTTGTAAATTTTGGAAATATATGCCAAAGAAATAGTCCAAATATGGTATAAAAATATATTCCCTGGTAGATGCAAAGGCAATTTATAACTTGAATTTAGAAATTCATCCTGGAACTCAGCCATGCAGTAATAAACTTTATAAAGCTATAAACAGACTTGTTGCACCTATTTCTTAAAGTGAACCAGATGTCATATTTGACAATTGGTTCACTAGGTACTCATTGGTGTTATTTTTGCTAAAAGAATACCAGTTGACCAGCAGAGGAACTATTGGCAAGGACAAAGTGAAGATTCCCCTAAAAATGTTGCAAGTTTAGAATAGATAAACACATAGTATAATCTTTGTATTTCAGAGAGCTATAACACTGGCCTCAATATGGCAAAGAAAAACAGAGTAGTATTGATACTGTCAACATTATACTATGATGACAAGACTGACAATGAAGGTAGAGTCGGTGGTGCACATCTGTAATCCCAGCACTCAGGAGGATAAGGCAGAAGGATTCTGTGAGTTAAAGGTCAGTCTGTGCCACAAAGTGAGTTTAAGACTGGTCTAGACTATATAGCAAGGCTTTTTTTCAAACAAACAAACAAACAAACAAACCAGAAAGATTGCTAGTGAGTTGATAGTGAACACTCAATACAAATGAAGCCAGAAATGGTTGTATTTTACAACAAAGCAAAAGGCAGAGTAGATGTTGATGAGTTATGCAACAACTACAATGTCTCTTGAAATAGAGCATTGGTCAATGGCTATGGTTTACTTGATCCTAAACATGTCAGACATAAATAGCTTCACAGTTTACAAAGAAAATAATAAGTGAAAAAATATCACGGAGAGATTTTCTTAGGGAATTGGGACTGGAATTGATTAAGAAGAATAATATGTATCTTCCCAAGTAATTCCACAACAGAATTCTGGATCAGACTGGTGAGGAGGCAAGTGAAACATCACAAGAACCTAACAAAAATGCAAGCCAAGGAACAATTCACTTTTGAATTTTCATAACCGGCTCAGAGTAGCTATCTGTCATCTCTCCTCTCTTCCTTCCCCAACTTCAAACAAATTGTCTCCTTTTATTTAAAAAATAGCAAGACAAGTGAGATGTTAAGTATGTCCTACAAAAAAAGACAAGAAAATCAAACCACATGTGCTGTCACTGTAAGGGATATTTGTGTATGGAACATGTTTTCACATGTGAAGACAGCCTTAGGCATCATAACTGAAGTAATGATTATTTTTGTTGTAGAGTTTTGTTTATATTTTCATTGTAGTTCAGATAGTAATTTTTTGGTTGCTATTTTTTAGATTTTGTCACAGTTGGTGCTGAAAGTGTTTATTATAAATACTCTTTACATATTAAAAATTTAGGGTCAGGATGTAGCTCAGCAGCACAGTACCTGCCTGGCAACCTGAGTTCAATTCCTGGTACAAAAAAATTAATTCTTTGTTTTATTGATATTTTATTTTTCTGTTAAGCACACACTGTATAATATAATAAAACTTATAAAATTAAAATAAATAATTAATAGAACTATCCCTAAATAATAAATATGAGTGTTATACATCTGCCTTATTTTCCTTTTCAGGAAATTTAACCTCATGCATCCTGGTTTTCAAAGCTACTTAGTGCTAGAACCTGGAGCCAAAACAGTGAACTAGATGACGTAGCTCCTGCTAAATGCTACTAGATAAGAAGAAACAAGAAGTAAACAGAGAAATAAATATGCGATTTAATGTTAGTGAGAAAATTAGCTATGAGAGATGTTAAGATACAATGCTGCTAATTTATACTAAGTCATGGAAAATAAGTGTCAAAAATTTTACAAAATTTTTAAATACTCAGATTAGAGGATGAGCCTGACTACTTCTATGGATTATGCAGTTAGCATTCACACATTAGGGGGTTAAAATTTATTTGCTCAATTGAAGAAATGGGAGAATGGAATACACGTGATAACTACCTACTATACATAAAACACATTATATGTTATATATCATATCTCATCTAACACTTGCCACTACCTTCTAAAGTATTATTTACATCATTGTGTAAATGAAGACACAGAAATTTAGTAAATGTAAGTGAACCACACACAAGGTCATGTGATGGTCATGTGTCAGAAGCACTATTTGAAACCAAGTCTGGTAGTATTTGAAATGTGCTGCTAAACCTCAGAGCCCTCAATAGCTGGTACCAAGCGCTAATTAGAAGAATTGTACATTCTGTACATTGTGTGATTAAATGCACTCTTTCTCCAGAACTGTCTTGGACACATCATGCTTTCTACTTTATATTTATGTCAGCCCCTACCAAAAGCTTATATAAACTTTTTAAGGGTGGGATCTGTATGGAATCATTTCAGTGTCTGGTTGAGTATGGGATCTTTATCAGGATCATATTAAACACAAGTATAAATACTTGAATGAATAAATAAACCCAGAAGTTTAGAATTAAGTTATTAAATATTCTTTCTTCAGAAAACATTGCTGTTTCTCAAGCAAAACACTAGAGAAAATCCTGATGACTAAAAATGGTACCTGCTTCTAATGGGATAATTAGTAAAGAGTTAGCAAGAAGTATCTAAATAAGATTAGAAATAAGATTTGCATGTAAAATGTGTGATATTGGGCTTAAAAATACTTGATTTGTGGTGGTGGTCATGATAGTGTTTTTCTAACAGATGAAGCCCCACCTACTGCCAGTCACAAAAATCCACACAGTCTTTGTAGTTAGACCTTGGATCAGGAGATAAAAATTCTGGATTTAAACTTGAATTTGTCCCCTGAGAAGCAAGGAGGTAAAATGAATTCCTTCCTTTCTCAGAGACACTACTTGGTGGGAGCTTTTGTAGCTAAGCCAGTAAGAGATTACCACACACTTGAGAACGATCTCCTGGAGAAACCACACATGCACATTTCCAAGTACAGAGCAATGGATTCTGTAGAATAATGTAGAATAGTGTCTTTGTTGTGCCCAGGGATCCATTTAGCAAAGTTTACAAAAGTTCTGCATTTGCAAATGCCTTTCAGATGAGGATATAAAAAGAATGACATATAGAGCAGGAATAAGTAAGCCTTTGCAACCTGGCTGCAGGCCAAGAGGAAAGGGGAATGAATAGAGAATGCCTTCTTGCAAAAGGGCAGGATCAATGGATGAAAAACACAACAGAGGTGATACCAAGTTTAAACTTTCCTTCCTGCATTCTAAATCCCTAACATTGTCTGCAGTCTTTAAACAAGACACCTTTCTGGTACTGTGAGATTTAGTTTGTGGTTGAAATGGGTCAGAATGAGGAGATAGTAGCATGGAGAGTTAGTTACCAAGAATCAGAAGTAACAAAGAAAAGTTTTTATGTCTGTGATCTACTAAGTGAGAGGAAAAGAGACAATCGTGATACAGTTGTGACACACGGAAAAGTATCTAGGGTTCCACTGTAGGAAGAAAACAATGCTCAGGATTCCTAAATAATCATGTTTTTGGCTTATTAAAAGGGGAGGGAACACAACCCTTCCAGGGATTTCTGAGGGCAAAAGAACTGCACACATTTGAATTATCCACTATAGAGCTGTCTTTGTTTCCAAGGTTAATAAAGTGAGTTATCAAAAGGAACACGTAATAACAAATGTGTACATATTGAAAGTCTGTAAGCAGTTCCAGGTCACAGCACAAAATGAAAAGAGACTTTGTATTGAAATACTCCATAAAGTACATCCACATTTTCCCTCTAGATTACTATTTGCTTATTTTACTATTTAAAATCTCCTTTAAAATGGATCATCAATTGTAAGTCCTAAAATTTTTGTTTTATTACCAGTGAGATTTTCCCCAGTACTTAAAAATTATAATTGTAGAAAATTTGAGAATATTTACTTTTGAGGCTCTCCATTCAACAGTATTATAAGAAAAGGAAAATGATAATGTCATAAATATCTTTGGTGCATTTCTTTTCTGTAACAATCCTATGCTGAAACTTCTACAGGAAGTACTTCCAAAAGAGACAGTACATGGCAACATTTTGTACATTCAAAACTTCTACATAACTTGGAAATTTTGATTTTTGGTGTCTGAGATCAGAATGAGGTAGAGGAACGTTTGGCTAATTGTTTTGAAGTGAATGTCTCAGCTATGAAACTAAAAAAGCCAGAAAGTAACTGTTGTTCCTCCAGTGAATGAGAAATGAATAACAGGAAACAAGCAACAGTCATAAAATAATAAACTAAATCCTAAATTGGTAGAATTTCATTGCCAGAGTGACTCACTCCTTTTTCTTCTAACTCATTCTTCCATTAACAAAGAAAACAAAGTCACCATGATCACCTAGACTCCTTGGGTATCCATTATTTTACTATCACTATTCTCTCTCATGTTTACTGACATGTTTATTTAATACATTGAGAGGGAGGTAGGCAGCTTTCTAACAGATGAAAAGGAAGAATAAATGGCTAGGGAAACACTGAGTTATAAAAGAGTAGCTAATGCTTATTATTTACTAAGTGTCAGATAAGAGAAGTGAAGTAACATACCAATTTTTTAACCAGTAAGTGGCAACAGCAGAATTCTATCCACAGCACTTTATTTGGATAGATTCACATCCTGGTTCTGTATTTGCTTATAGACAGGATTTGATCTTAATGACACAGATGATTCTGCAATTCAGTATTTTATAACCTTGAGGAAGTATACTTAATTCTTATCCATTTAGTTCTACCAAAAGGCTACCCCAGTATTTTTGGTAGAACAATGAGAGTGAAGGAAATGGCTCCTGGACTGACAGTGCTGCACATATGCTTAAACTTTCTGATCCACGAAATTCAGGTTTTTCAGGATTAGCTAATGGACACCATCTGGACCTCAGGGAAAGCTGTGTAGTTTAGATGCCAACTCCACAGATCTGGGAACAAGAAAGTCTTGCTGTGAATCCTGGCTCCTTTATGTAGTGCATAACACTAGGTTACTTAAATTTGTGCCTCTTTTCTGCTCTCCAAGGAGGGATAATAATGGTACTTTTTCTCTAACAGTTGTCAAGATTAAATGAGGGATTGAGTCAAGTCCACAGGTCAAAGGCCACACTGCTTCAGCACCCATGTACATATAGCAGGTGAAGGAATTTGAAAAAAAGAACAACTCAGAGAGTAGGCAGCCCTTTTAAAAATGAGAGTAAAGTTAAAAGTTAGGACCATCTGTGCAGGAAGGAAAATACAAGGAATGTTGCTTCCTAATATGTAGATTTTACTAGAAGTTTCAGATATCATATCCCATTAACTGTTGACTGATTGTTATCCATATGACACTGACATAGGGGTTAGGGACACACAGAATCACAAGACAGTCTATATGTGCTATTCAGAAACTAAGAATTCATTTGTGAGTAGACATCTTTAGCTCACAGAAGGGCTACCTAGATTCCAAAAGTATAGATGTGTCGGAAACTCAGAGAAGGGTGTGTTAGGGAAAAGCTGAGCAAATCAGAATTGTGGAAATACAGCTAAGATGTATCTCCTTCTAGATCTGGTCAGCAATTTTATGGTAGAAAACAGACAGCCAGGTAGGGTCAGGGAGATATTCTAGGCTGACAAAAGAGGGCAAGTAAAGGAAGAAAAGTATGCTATATCATCAGAGGTCAATAATTGCACAAGTTGGTTGGAGTAGAAGATCCTCGGGAAAGAGCTATGGGAGATGAACTGAGAGGCTTACAGAGAAGTCAATTTATATACATAGTTTTTCCATGGTCAAAGTTTTAATTCTAATCTGGCACACTGTTGTACAGATGATTCAGGCCTTATTACGTACATTTTTTGGTAACAGACGAGGAAAACTATTTCAGAAAATAATGATGCTGATGATGAGTGGCTACCTCAAACTTTTAGTTAGTTTTGGTAGATTATTATTATTCCCTATTTAGACTTTTCATCAGTACACAAGGGATAGTAAAACCAGTGATAAAAGAGCAAAGCCATATGGACAACATCTTACCAATATCAGAATATCTTTGACCCTCCAACTAAATTTTTGAGTTGCATTGTCATCATTGGGAATGCTCATGGGCCATATGCTCTACTAAAGTATATACATATTCCAAGGGGTTTGATCCTACTGTTGCTGGTACAGTCAAGTGTCCAGATATTGGACATAGAACTAAATATTTTATTTTTTACCCAAATATACCAAAAATTGCCCCTTATAACAATGCATAAATGTAATCTTTTTCAGAGTTGTAAGTGTTGGAAACAATATGATTTTACTTATTAAAACACAAAAAGGTCACCACAATGTTTTAGCAAATATTTAGTTGAAACAAAATCTTCAGAGAACAAAAAGTGAGAACAAGTAATGGTTCCATGTGGCCAGTCTCACAATTGCCATTTTACAAATACGCCTACACTCAATGCCTTTTCATTTGGTTAAAATGTCGTTCATTGATCAGTTATTACTATTTGTTCCAGAACAAACACTGTGAGGATCCTTATGACTTGTGGTGGTCTGGGCTGGAGAGCATGGCTGAGTTCATAATTGATTAGTCAGGTGCTGTAAACTTCTAGGTATTTGACTACTTGGAATTTGTCTCTTCCTTTACATTCTTCCTTCAGAAAAGCATTCAATACATTTCTCTTAATGCCTTTACTGTACATTTTCATTATCAGAAGAAATGAAATGAATTCAAACTCCTTGTTTACAATAGAATTTAAGTGCTATTTCACCTGGAATTATTCATATGCTTAGTCACAGTGTTAAATACTAAGGAAGGAAAATACAGGAAGTACCCTCAGTCATCTAGATCAGAATCAAACACTATTTCTATTTTTTTCTTCAAAAACACTATTTCTATTTTTTCTTCAAAAACACTATTTCTATTTTTTTCTTGAGGTAACAGACCTATGACTAATTGGTTGCAGAGTAATCAAAGTGTATAGGCTCCTCTCTTCTGGATTTGATGTGGGAGTGTCAACACCCTGACTGTCCCTATTAAGGGATGACAGACATGCAAGAGTAAAAAACTTGAGTGTTTTTTTCTATATCTTTGTGGCAGGTCCTGGAGAGTGAGTGACTCATGCTTTCTCCAAATCATTTCTGCAAGGCCTTCTTGTACTATATAGACCAGAGAGTTTAAACAAAAACACATTTTCTCGACTCCCTTGCAGCTACAGTTCCAGATATGATTCGTATTCTCCTAGTCAGATGTATTCATACAATGAATGGAAGGAAGGAAATAAAAGTTTCTGAGGAAAAGTGCTGATTCTCATAAGCAGTGAGTTGGAGGAAATACTGATTTTTCTGGATAACATCAGGCATACTGAGCACTATAAGGCAGAAAAGGTAGTTTCTACTAGAACAACCTATGGCATATTAGATGATACTGTAGCTAATTAGCATTCAAATGAGGTTACTAGGCCTTAATAGTGTCAGTTATTAATTGTCATGATAATAATGCATAATAATCCCACAATTTCAGTGACATACAAAAATAAGCATTTAATTGGCTCATACATTTACAAAGTTCATATGGCCTGGGTTTAGCCAATTTTGTGTGGGTTTGATCATGAATTGTTATTAGCTGCCATTCATCTTGCCATCATGTCTGAAAGAGGGGCGTCAAGGGGTTATCAGCTAATATAGGATAGTTTTAGCTGAGACAGCTATCATAGTTCAGATCTATACGAAATATATCTTATCTTCCAGTAGATTAGCCTTGGCATGCTCTCTTAGAGATGATAGAGAAGAGGGAACAAAACAGAAATATGCAAATGTAAATGCTTTTTAAAACCTCTACAGACAGCATATCAACTGACATCTCATTGACCAAGGCAAATCAAATGGTCAAATTGAAAATTAAAGGATTGTCTCCTTTAGTGAGAAAAGCTGCAAAGTAATGCATCTAAAATGTCTGACTAGGAGTGAGAACAACTGGAGTCATGGATATCATACCACTTAAGAAACCCTTCTGCTTTAACTAGACAGAAGATATTTGGTTATCCTCAGCTGAGGAGCTTACCTGATATAGCTACATTGATTGATAACTAGAGGCTAAAACTCACAGATCATGGGAAAACTCCATCATATAAAAATTTTGAAAAATGAATTGCTTGCTAAAAACTTTACTAAGATTTCTATGATTATTTTGCTTGTTCTTATTTCTCTTTACTGTGCTGTCCCTTCCCAGCCCTTTTTCTTGGAGTCTAAAGAAGAACATTAATAGATATATGCTAATATATGTATTGAAATTTCTGGAGAAATATCAGTAAAAGGAGTTGCATCTAAAGAGGGGTACAAAAGCATGAAATGGGTAAAATCCTAATTTTCACTATATATTTTTTGAAGTTGAATATTTTTACCATGCTACTGAATTATTCTTCTGGTAAAAATTGGATTAAAAATTGAAATTCCCTGTGTACCCACTACATTTTCTCTTTGCTGGACTTAGGAACTACACAGGGCTAAGCATAGGCACAGAAAATCATGACACTGGCTACTTACAGGATTGGATTATTTAAATTAAAATTGTATTGCAATGACTTCATGTTGATATAAGCAAATGATTGGCTGAGGAAACAAACAAATAAATAAATAAATAAATAAATCTCCAAGGCTGAAAAACTATGAATAAAGTACGTCATTACTTCACCCTCAAAAGGTACAATATAAATTCCTCAAAAATTAAATATGGGCTGTATCTTGTAACTTAATATGCAGTAGATGAAAGGAAAGGAAAAAGTAAATGTACACAAGAGAAACCTGAAAAATACTACCTCAGCCAGGTGATCAAAATAAACATTAATAGTGAACAATAATATACCCTTGATATGATGTGATGAGAATGAAATTTTATCTCTTTGGTCTTCCTCCCCAAAGCATACAGCTCCAGTCTAATCATATATTGCAGAAGCTAAAAGTGACACTAAACACACCTAATCAGGCTCATTCTGGATGCATTTTCAAACAGGAGTAAGCTGTTCATGTGGTTCAAAAGAACAGCCATTACAATATCTATAGCTCAGTAATAAGTCCATTTTATAGAGTATGTGGGATAAAGAACTTGTATATTTGAACTCCATAATGATTATACAGTACTAGCTTCACTGTACATTTGAACAGTCCTTTTTTTTTCAGTATTGGGAATGAAACCTGGGTGCTCACACATGGTAGACAAGTAGTCTACTTCTGAGTTATACCCACTGGTCTTTTAAATTTTATTTTGAGACAGACTCTGGCTAAGTTTTTCAGGATGGTTTCAAATTTGCAATCCTTGTCAGCCTCTCAAATCCCTGGAATTTTAGGACTACACCAGTTGAATTAGCAACAGTTCTTAAATTTATGGGGAAGTCAGGAAAATGCTTCTTTTTCCTTGTCTTCAGAATTGCTATTTTGAGACTAAGTGCTGTTAGTGTAAACTTAGGAGGGGTATGTGGGCTCTGTTCACTCCAACTCACTCCAGTGGAAAGGCATTGTGGGAGATGAGGGAGCAAGAAGCCTCCCTACGCTGCTATATGGAAGCCACAAGAAACATTCTACTGTGGCTAGCTCTTGGAAAACATAGTAGAGAAATACTAGTTAATCCAATGGTAAGATCAGCTCTTCTGAGGAGGTAGGGCTTCCTCAGGAAATAATGAAGACTCATTTGCAGAGTGAAATCAGAATGGGAACTGGAATGCACTCATACCTATGTGCCTTCTATAAAGGCATGGAGTGAAGTGCCTTTCTTGTGACATATGGGTTTAATGATATTTGACACTCACTTTAAAAGTATTTCTCTCATCTGCTGTAGTTTGCTTTGCTCAGAGCAAAGTACTAATCCCAGAATTCATGGATATATGGATTGAGTTTAAAGTTCATTGACCTAAATGTGAAAAATTATATCTTTATTTTTACTAACTTCTAACTGAAATTTAGTCCTTCAATTGATTACAATTCTAGGCAAAATAAGACAGTATTATCCTCATATTTAAGTCACCAGAAATTAGATATTTTTCATATCATGTTATAGTTATTTTAGAAATCATGAAATATCTTTTATTTTAATTTCTACTATGAAGTTTGGATGGTCATTAGTCCCACCATTAGACTCTGCTGTTTAATAAGTTGATAAAAATAACATGTATTATTATACCCTAAATTTGTTTTTAAATAAGTCTTATAGCTATGTTTCAATACAATTTTTTTCTTTTGTTATCCAGAGTCTTTGTTTTGTGATTTATTTAAGCCACTATTCTGATACGGAAGGCTCAGTTTTTATAAAAATTTCCATGACATTAAAATGTCTTAAAGTTAATAAACCCTGGTCTGCAGTTTAAAATCTGGCATTGTTTGTGTTGTAGCATTGTTAAGGACAGCAAGGAGTAAGTTTGCAATTATAAAGAATAAAACCATGTCAATAGACTCCTTATTCATTATCATTATACCACTTCCCAATATCACACCAGAGAAATGAAGAAGAATGTAAATCATGAGTGCTGTGGAGACTAGTAGGGAAACAGCTGGTGGATTATGTACAGTGAACAGTAGTGGAAAGGCTCAGTTTCATGACTCACAGACAAACAGACGTGGACAATATAAAACAAACTATTCATTTATACATATACTAGAGGACATACTTTTTAAGGTTCTCAAGGAAACTAAATCTTGTGTCCTGCTATTCTAGTTGATTACAATACAACTAGTAACTGTTATGGTTTCATCTAGATGTTCCCCCAAGCCTAATACAATCACAGGTGGAGGTTTTCATAGGTGCCTGGACCTGTAGTGTCTGATTCCAGAGTAAAGGTGTGTGATTACTAAATCAATCCATTGATTTGCTTGTCGTAATTCTGAGTAGGATTAAAGGTGCCATACCCTGAGTATGGGTGCCATCTTCTCTAAGGGTGAGTAGCCTAGATAAGATATAAGGAATAAAAAAAGGATCTCTTGGTTGCTTGACACTCATTGCTTGTACCTTACTGCTTGTTGCTTTCTGCCTGCTGTGAAATGTTTCCCCTCTGTTACGGTCCTCCGCCACACTTTTCTGACTTGGAGTCAGCTGACTATGAATTGAATCCTCTAGAAACAGTGACCCACAATAAACTTTTCCTCTTTTAACTTTGGATGTCAGGATTTTGTCTCTGTAATGAGAAAGCTAAGACAAGAACACAAAATGGGAAAATACATTACATGATGGGGAATATTGTTTCTTAGAGTTGTTAGTTCAGAGTGAGGGTTATCACCAAAGGCATCCTTTGTTAGTCCAGCATCTTTGTTAATGGTGATTTCATTTAAAAAATACTACTTTCCTGATACACACAAAAGACTTTACACATATTTAAAAGTTGTAAAGGATAATATATAAATGAGGCTTCTGCAAACCCACTGACCAATTCAAAACCTAGAAAATTACTAATACTAATGGATCTACAGTGCTCCTACATTATCCCTTGTGTTTTCAAATTTTATTTTGTTTTGTTTTGTGGTTTATCATATATATGTAATTTCTAATGATTTATTGTTTAGTGTTTTTTGTGAGCTTTAGAAAAATGATATATAACTGCATCTAATTTTTCACTCAGTATTTTATTTATAATATGAATCTGTGCTCTTGCATAGAGCAGCATCTATTTCATTTTTATTCCATTGAAGTAATAATTTCTAATTTATTTATATAGTTTCCTATCAATGGATAATTAGGTTGTGCAAGTGTTTTTGTATTATCAACCACATTACTATGGAAATTCTAGATGAGATTTCTTTACTTACAAAAAAATTCCTGTAGAGATTATGCTTAGGAATAAAATTTCTGAGTTCTATGGTTTGTAGATATTCAACATTATAGGACGGTGTCTGTATTAGTCTGCTTTCTGTGTCTGGAACAAAAATCTGAGGCTGAATACTACAGTTAAGAAAAATAATTTATTTAGTTCACAATCTTGGAGGCTGAAGCCCAAGATCAGATGCCCCAGCTGTTCAGCCTTTATTGAGGATTATCTTGGCTGCATGACAGAATGGTGGGGAAATGGAAAGAAAAATGGCCACATGCAGAAGGGGTCAAGTGAGTGGGGTAGCTCACTTTAAAAAAAAACATTCTCGTGATAACCAACCAAGGTCCCATGATAACTACACTAATGCCCTCCAAAGGCAGCATGCCAAATGACCTAATCCTCCACTAGTCCTCACCTCTATCCTGTGAAAAATTCTACCACTTCTTAACATGACAATACTGAGGCCCAAGCTTCCAGCATATGAATTATTGAGGATACAAGTAAACCACATCCAAAACATAGCAGTGCCAAGTTTGCTTTTCCAAAATAACACCAATTTATATTCCCATCAAAAAGGTATATGAGTTGAAATTGGGCCACATCCATACCAACACTTGGTATTATCAGATTTCATAATATATCTCATCTTTGTACACCAAAAATAACATGTTACTTCCTCATATGAGGAACACAAAAGTGTCAATCAGTGATAAAGTTTTATCAGTACAACTTAATTCAAGGTTATTTAATGTCTTGACCTGAGTTGTCTTAGAATACTCTACAAAACCCAACACAAAGGCAGATGCAGATAGTTGTTTGGGGAGGGAAGATATTCCAGAAAGTAGAAGTAGGGAATTGTGGAAAAAGAGGGAAAGTGAGTAAACAGATATAACACTATATTCTAGAACTGACTGCAAACATAGAAAACCGGGGCTTTGTCTTGCTTAGACTTCCTGGGAACTTTTGGAAATGAATGCTATAAGATGCAGTTGATAATTATTTGGCCAAAGATGGAAGAAGGGAAATTTTTATCTCTAGTTTCCATTCCGTATTAGTCAATGGTTGCTTCTTAGGTCTTTAACTATATTATATCTCAAAATACACACACACACACACACACACCCACACCCACATATATATATATATATATATATATATATATATATATATATATATATATCCCAGGGCACACCAAAAGGCCTCCATATTGAAACATCAAACAAGTCTTGTGATGAAAAGTGAGGCTAAGACAAAGTATATCTAATTATACATATATGAAGTAGAGGATGACTAAAATATAGCATATGAGAGTCTACAGTGAAGAATTTATGCTGTCCAATAACCATAGCGAGTAAATGGCAAAGATGAAAACATGTGTGTCTATCACAGTTGAAATACTGGGCCTAGCGTGATGGTGCACTCCTGTAATCCCAGCACTCGGGAGGCTGAAGCAGGAGGATCGTTGCAAGTTCTAGACCAGCTTGGGCTCCAAAGTTAGCCCAAGGCCAGCCTGAACTGCATAATGAGACCCCATCTCAAAAAGAGAGAGAAAGAAAGAAAGAAAGAAAGAAAGAAAGAAAGAAAGAAAGAAAGAAAAAGACAGACTGGCTCTTTAGCACATAGCACATAAACCTTCACCATTGCCTACTAAATATCAATTCCTACCACTCTTCTCTGCTAACAGAATGTCAATTAGTTTCAGTAGTAGACAAAAATCTCTGAATGCTGCTGGCACAGTGGAGTCATGGTGCCATTATAGGCCCAGATTTCTTCTTTCTGTTCCACTATGCTCAATGCTAATTTACATCTAGTGAGTCACTCCATGGTCCAAGATGGCTGCAGCTATGTTTGAACCTCAGACTAACAGCAGAAAAAAATGGTGATACAAGTGGTCTTCTTTCGAACCAAGTCAATTCCCTTTAATCAAGCTTCCTAGAAATACTACACAAACAGGTGTCTCTCACTGGCAAAACTCAGATGCAAGTTCACACTTAGGTGTAAAAGCTGCTGCATAACAGATTATTTGTTTAATGCATACCTATCAGGAATAAAAGTGGGATTTTGTCCTTAAAAGAGAAAATAAGAATAGATACTGAATTTCAACCACAAGTCAAGTAAGCATAGTTGGGGCAAGTTTTTTTTTTAAATTTATGTATGTCTTATTATTTTTAAAATGATAATAACAATACTAACTTACAAAATTAATATGAAGATTAAATGAGATAATGTAAATATGATTTCATGATGCCTGATATATTGAAAATGCTTAGTAAATGCCAGCTCATTTTAATTCAGTATGGTGAATCATCAAGGCCAGGCATTGAGCCAATGTACAGATAACCGATCTTATCAACGTCCCTGAATTTATCAGGCTTGAGGGTGCTGGGTGCTGACTCACATCCACACATTTATAAGTGTTTAAAGTCAGAGTGGTGGCTTAGTTATTTATAAGAAACAATATAAGTGTCAGGAAAATCAGTCAATCTGACCAGGTTATTATCTCCCTGAAGGCAATGAACATGTGGCATCATAATTGCTGAGCATGACATCAGGAAAAACAGAATCTGTTACGCAGTTCAAGTATTTAATTACATTGGATTCTGACAGCCTTTGTATGCACTTTCATCACTGAGCTTGTTTTATTGATGGGTGAGATGCTCAGGCTAGAAACATGACAGGTAACCTCTTCCACTGGACCGTACTGCCAGGTATACTACCAACTGCTGGAAAAATCCATCAAGAGCTGGGTATGGTGGCACACACTTGTAATTTTACCAGTTGGGGAGGATGAGGCCAGAAGGTCTCAAGTGTAAGCCCAGCCTGGGCAATTTAAAGAGTTCTGTGTCAAAATAAAAAGAAAATGAATAAGAACTGGGGGTGTAACTTGTGCGAAGGCTCTAGGCTGGATCCCCAGTATTACAAGTGGGGGGAAATAAAACCACCAGGAATGTAGAAAACATGCAAGAGCCCTGAGGGTAAGCCTAAAATATTATGACATTATAAATACACATGCTTGGTCCCTATTCCATACTAAAGAAATCAGAAATTCTGAAATCAGATCCCAGCAATCTACTTGTAACAATTTCTCTACGGTGATTCCAATGCATGTTAAACTTTGGTAGCCACTCATGTTAAAGTACAATCTGTGAACCAGAAGCATTAGGGTCTCTGGAATTTATTAGAACTGCAAAATATCATGTCCCACCTTAATTTACTAAAAAAAGAATATAAATTGCATCAAGGTTACCAAGTGACTTGTATTACATGTACCACCCTTTGCAGTGGTTCCTGTTGTGAGGTGAACTGTGACTTTCTTTCTTTCTTTTATTTTGTCTTTTTGAGACAGGGTCTCGCTATGCAGTTCAGGCTGGCCTTGAGCTCACTTTGTAGCCCAGGCTGGTCTCAAACTCACAACGATCCTCCTGCCTCAGCCTCCCGAGTGCTGGGATTACAGGCATGATCCACCATGCCTGGTTATGATATTCTACAATTTATGTGTTGAAGTCCTAAGCCCAGAGTCTCAGAATATAACTGCATTTCAAAGTATCATTTTTAAAGAGGCAATTATGTGAAGAAAAAAAAAAGACCATTATCCTCAAAAGAAAAGCAAGTTAGGACACAGACATATAGAGAGAAGGCTGCAGGAAGACACATTAAGAAGCTAGCCACATGGCAGCCAAGGACAAGCCTCCAAAAAAAAACTGATCTTAATGATATCCTGGGACTTTTAACTTCCAGATCTATTGGAATAAATTTTTGTTCTTTAAATCATTTTTATATATGGTACTTTGTATAGCAGTTCTAGCAAATTAATACCATTTGTAAACTCAGATATTTATTGGAATCTTCCAGGGAGTTATTAAAATACTGATACTTGGGTCCCATTTCCAAGCTTTTCAGTTTAAGTGGTTTGAGGGTTAACTCATGAAATGGGATTTTAGAAAGGTTTACAGGTGATTTTTAAGGTGCAGCAGAGTTCGCATGTCATTGATAATGTACACCAATTTTCTGGCTCGTGAAAAATCCAAGCTATAAGGTTCTGCAATTATTAAAATTCAATCTCTTGGTATTTGTTTATCTTATTGCCCACCATTCTGACCCTAAATCTGAGTCTTTCATTAAATATTTGAGGATACTCACAGGTACCAAGAGAATCATGAATAAAAGCTGGCAATTATACCTGCTCTCTTCTTCTCCTATGTTAATTTTAAGGAAACTTTTAATTAGATGCTTTTCAAATTTTTATGACAATTTTTCACTGTTTTATTTTTGTGCTACTGATCACCTAGAACATTTTTCCCTTTGGTAGTGCATCCTCCACATCACAGGTACAGCAAAGGACCCCAAAGAAAATCTGATGGGGTAAGTTGTCAGTACCCATAACCCCTCCCTACATGCTTCCTGTCTCACTTCTTTTTGTTTTTTGTTTGGTTGTTGTTTTGTTTTTTTGTACCAGGGATGGAACTCACAACCTGGAACTTGTCAGGCAGGCACTTGTGCTTGCTGAGCTGTATCCCTGGCTTCCAGTTCTACCTCTTAAACCATACTCAAAGATCCTAGGGTCTAAAGTAAAGACTCTTACAAAGATCCTGTGAAGCAGTACACAAGAACATAGATGCCAAACTACTGAATTTTTTCTTGCTAAGCCCTTTCTACTTTTTCCATGTCCCTGTGAAGTTTTGAAACTCAAACTCAACACATCACACAAATGACAATTGTTTACTGAATGTTTACTCTTTACAGTAACTAGAGGGTCTCATTTATACTTAATAAAATGGAAACTATATGAGATCATATATATATATATATGTATATATATATATATATACATATATATATATATGCTAGCTATATTTTCCAAAAATTTCCACACTATATTACTTCATTTTACATTTCTATAATGTAATAACTGAGGCTGTGTAATGTTACAAATGAAAGATACTTCTTTAGCTGATAATTCTGGAGGTTCAAGGGCCAGCCTCTGATGATGTCCTTCTTCCTGGCTGAGTCCTGAGGTAGAACAGAGTATCCTCTTACAACAGCAGGCAGTTTATGTGCTGTGTGCTCTGGTAGCTCTTACTCCTTCTTATAAAGCCCACAGGATTCAGTCAGGGGGGCTCCACCGTGATGACCTTACTAATCCTATTAACCTCCAAAAGGCAGGACTTCTAAGCACCACAGGTGTATCGAGTTTCCACCCTCTCAGCGCCTTAAGATAGGGATTAAATTTTAACACATGAAGAACATATTCAAACTATACCTGAACCATTGCGCACGTTCTTCAAAAGTGACAATTTTGACAATACATTCGAGGGGAAATCTTTTCTGAATGTGCTTTTGCTACATTAAATAATATTTAATATTTTACTTGGTCCAATCTTTTGTACAATCAAAGATTTTAAATACACCCATTTTTATTATAGTGTAGCACACTTTCTGATTCTCTCCTGAAAATCATCCCTAACCTACCTGTCTATGACCACCTTTCCATGAAAAAAGCTAAAAATCCTGATATTTTGCCTATATCCTTTGGCAGTAGGGACAGTTGGGTGTCCCTGATCCAGCCAATGAGTTAAAAGGGAGATTATGTTAGGGAATTTTGAGGAAAGCCCCTTCCTATCCTGTTGTGTCTTTAAACATGAGAGTAATGACATACCTTTAACTAGTAGAGCCATCTTAAAATTAGAAAAGATCTTGACCCAGAGTTCTTACATTGTTGGGCCACTGAGATCACCTGCTATCAGATTTCTTTACTGTTAGAGCCACATTTACTTGATTTTTCTGTTATTTTCAGCAAAATACATATTTCAGTTAAGATTTAGATGTTTTTCATAAACACAGTGTAGTTTGAGGGTAAACACATTGAGCACCACTAAATTAAAAGGATTATTTTCTAGGAGTAAAGAAAAAGCTTTCCCAGGTGGTATTCAAGGAATGTTAAGACCAACCTGGATCACCAATTTCATTAATTCATATTCTCAACTGGCTCCTACTTTACTAGGCTCCTGACTAAGGCTCTACTGGCTTTTAAAGAAATTTTACTATCCTTAGTGAAACTGGGGTGCAAACCAAATGTCATGAGGCAGTTAAGAACTATGACAGAGGTATACAGAAAAGAAGAGGTAGCAGAGGTAGGGTACAATAATTCATTTTGGAGTGCTCTCTGAGGAGGGCATTGGAAAAAGAGAATTAAACATTCCATTCAACTCTAAGACAATATCCCTGTGACCTAACTGAACATCTAGTTTCATTGATTTCTTCTGAGGGAGTCTTTTCTATGACCAAAAACTATAAACCAAATGACAATTCAATAAAGAATAATTTATGATCAGGGACTACTCAACCTCCAGGAAAGATTTCTTCACCCCTCTTTCTCTCATAAAGCAAAATAAAGACATGTTGTTTTTTTTTGGGGGGGGGAGTATTTTTCCCCCTATACCAGTAGAAATGTTTTCTAGAACAGAATAATTCCATGTTGCAAATTAAGACCACCTGTTAAAACTCTATCAAAACAAACAGTATTGGTGATAAAGCAATCTGTTACCAACAAGTAATACCAATTCATGCATACCAGGAGGTTCTGTCCTGTTACTTTTAAGTAAAAACGACAACAAAAATTAATACCTTTTTCTTGGTCACAGAAAACACTTTACCACTTAATGATATAGAAAGGGAAAACATCCTTCCTAAATTGATTTTTCTGAGAGCAATTACTATTAGCACCCCTGACACACACACATACACAGACACACACACACACACACACTCACACTCGCACACGCACACACAGTAGAGGAAAAAACTAATGAGTAGCTTTGCATTGCCAAATTCTTATAAGAAACAGAATCAGTTCTGATTGATTTTCTTGCAAAGGAAATAACAGGTTTTGAATTATCTCTGAAAAAAGGAGACCAGCAGTAGTTCTAAAATTTTCCTGTAATACATTAAAAATAAAATATTAAATCAAGGTCCTTCAACGAATTGCTTCAATATTATTGTGGCACTCACAAGGACTGTGCCTCTGGAACATTTGGATTCTGTCAATGGTGATGAGATAGGTATGAAATAACTGCAGTTACCATATAGCTCTGGCATGCTCAGGGCTGGAGAGGGTTGCTCCAATATCCCAACTGAGGCTACATTAAAACGTCTGCCACCTCGCCCAGAATGAAGAAAACGCCCTGACAAATCATCCCAGTTCAATCCTCGAGCTCCCCTATCCCCATCTCTAAGAATCTCCCAGGAAAAAAGTGGGGGAGGAGGGAAATACGAGACAAACCAAACATTCCTAGTCCCATAAAGGATACATCCGGACATTTGGAGGTATGGAGAGATTAAGATCAAGGCTAGAGAGTTTGGTTTGTCTGGGGTCTAAGAATAGATTTGATATTCTCTGTTGCGTTTTTAAAATCTAACTTTCTGTGTCCAATGGAGAGAATGAGAGAGAGGATGCAAAAGCAGACAGTGCCACAGACTGGAAGACCCTCCGCAGTGCTCTCACCCCTAAGCATCCAAATTGAAGGCATCAAAAGATGAGAAACTTACCTGGCCCTCACCTAGACGGAAAAGCGGCTGGATCCGGAGAGGAGAGTGCCAGTCTGCAGCAGGAGTCTCTGAAGCTGGAGCCTTATGCAAACCCCGGGAGAGAGGCGAAGTCTGGTTCCTAACCCAAGGTAAAGAAGTGACTCAAGCGCCTAAAGCCAGCCTCTCGGCTCCTAGCGCCCCTCTCCCTCCCCGCCCCCAGCCCCCAGCAGGTACAAGGAACTAGCGCTGGGAGGCGTCTCCTGCCTCCCCTATCTACCGGGCTCGTGGCCGGACGCCCCCAGGCGGCGGCGCCAGAGCCGCGCCAGACAAAGCCCGCCCCTCCAGACAAGGGCTCGTTCCAGTGCACCATATCTTCCCTGCGGGTCTCCCTCCCCTTGGCCTCCTGTCACTCCAGGTCCTGCTACCTTAGAGTTGCCCATCTGAACTCAACACACTTGCCTTGCCATCTGCACGCTGCATTGCCAAGGCCCTCCCACAAGCTGTGCCAAGCTGGTTCCAAATGCACAAAGTGCCATGGATAGCCCCCTACCACTCTATTTTCTATCTCTCCACTGTGGTGGCAACAGAACCCACTCCGCCCAGACAGGTGCAGCTGCCTTGTCAAAGTCCTAAAAGTGTCCTTGTCCAAGTATCATTTCCGCGGATCCCTACCTTGCAGGACCTACTCTTCCCCATGCCCGTTTGCCCATCTGACATGCTTACCAGCTGCCAGTAGTGTATGTCAGTGTCCAGGCCTTTCCACACTTAGTGCCCACCTACCCCTGGGGTTTCAGTACTGCCCATCACAGCCAACACACAAATAACTCCCACCTCCTAAGAGACCTCTTTTCTGAGATCCCCCCAGGTCCTGGAAGAGTACTGTGGCGAATGATAGGACTTTGATACAAAGGGAAAAGCGGGCAAGGCTCTGCCCAAGCTGGGTTTCCCCGTGATGTTTCTTTGGGACAACGTACACTGCTACACTATGATGCCAAATATGATCGAAGAGACATTACTTCCAACAAACAAGCTCCAAAATTCTGCCTTGCTACTATTTTCTGGCAGACGTCTTCTTGTTCTGGAGTGTGTGTGTGTGTGTGTGTGTGTGTGTGTGATGACATCACAGTTCTGCGTGTGTCCTATTAAAACTGAGTGGGAAAATGTGTAGAAGAGTTCTTTAGTCTTGGCAAGAGGGAGAGATTCTAATTCAGAGAGAGACAAGAATGGGGAGAAGATGGAACATTATCCCAACTTGAGGACAGCATTTCAGATGCCACACTTCCTATATTACTCTGGTAAAGAATGGAAGGTCTTGTCTATTCAGAAAGGAGGACTGTCTCCCTCCACCAGCATGCACTTTTCATATCACATTGTTTTCTGACTATGATTGTATAAACCTAGATGGCCCCTGCATCAGCAAGCATTCACTAGAGGATCAAAGTTAATATAATATTTGTTATGGCTTATATCTAGATGTTCCACTAAAGATTCATGCACTTATAGGTGGGACTTTTGGGAGGTGGCTGGATCGTGGATGTGTGACACTTGATCATGGGAGTGTGCTACTGGATTAGTCCACTGATGGACTGAAAACTCAGTGTGACACTGGAAGGTGAAGCCTGGTGCGAAGAGGTGGATCACTGTGCGTATGGCTTAGAGGAGTATGTATTCCTCCTCTTCCCTACGTTCCCCTCTTTTTCTGCCTGCCTTGCCATGGACTGCTTCTCATCTAGCATGCTGTTCCTGCCTTGGAGCCAGCTGACTATTGACTGAAACCATTACAAACAGTGAGCTAAAATAAACGTTTCTTCCTTTAACTTACAGATGTCAGGTAATTTTGTCCCAGCAACAAGAAAGAAAGTAACTAAGATACTATCTTGTAGCTAAGACTATATATATATATATATATATATATATATACACATATATTTAATATAATATATTATATATTGTGAAAAGGTTATACTATGTAGACTTACAATGGCCGCTTAAAGAATTAGGGGCAGAAGAATGCAATGTGGCTGCCTGGACAATAAACAGTTGGAGAATACAGTTGAAACTCCAGGGCCTGGAGTTCACTGCAGAGTCCAGTGTGAGTCCAAGTCACAAAGCTGAACGGTCTACATTGGAAGGCTGGAGAATCTGCACTGGAAGCCAAAAGAAACTGCAGACAAACATCCAAAGATGATGGCAAAGAGCGAGACTCCTCCAAAGAAACAAAAAGGAAAGACTTCCTTCTTTTTTCCCTTTTTATTTCACACAGGCTGAAAATCTATTGTGTGGTGCCACCCACAACTGGCAAGGGTTGGTTGTTCCTCTTCAGTTTGAGGCCTACATGTCAGTCATCTACAGACATACCCAGAACTGTGCTACACTAATCACATAAGTATTTCTTAACCCATTCAAGTTAGCATCACAATTAATTATCACATTCCCCATAATGGGACTCATGGGGACTGAATTTTTTATGTAACCTTCACATGGTAAATTAAGCTTTATTGAGAGCTCAAACGTCTACCATCCAGGAACCTTTACTTCTTCCTCCCACTCCCATCTCTATTACTTCTGTATTCCCTTTGTCATGTCATTTATTGTTCTTCCTTACTTATACCTCCTTTGTCACATAACACCACCCCTTAGTTTCTCCACATCTACATTCTAATTCTATGAGGTAATGTTTCTTTTCCAATTTTATTTGCCATCCATTTCCAGTCTTCCCTTCATTCTTTCTTGCTATCCTATTTTCAAGTTTAATATCAATGAAACATGCTATAGTTTGGATCATGGATGTCTCTCAAAGGTCCACATGATAAAGGCTTGGTCTCCAGCCAGGGACATTTGTGAGAAGTGATAGAACCTTTAGTAGTTTGAGGTACCTTGGTCATTGAAGGCATGCCATCCATGGGGACTGTGGTACCCTGGCCCCATCCTTTTCTCTTTCACTTCTTGGGCATGAGATGAGCAGTTTTGTTTTAAACATGTTTCTACCATCATGTTTTTCCTTTTCCACAGGAACAAGGTCAATTAATGATGGATAGAAACCTCTAAAACTGAGCAAAAACACTCTTTATAGTTTTTTCTCTCAGGTATTTGTTATAGTCACAGAAAGCTGACTAATATGAAGAGATATGTCCCTTTTTATTTTATTTTATTTTGAGTTTGAATCAAAGTTATTACCTATCAAAAATCCTATATCTAGCCAGAATTTATGTGTGTGTTTACAGCACAATGTGTCCACTCATGTAAGGTCATAAACCGGATAAATTACCAAAACCACATTTAATTCACATTTGCTGAATAACTACTGTGTACTAGGCATAGTGTTCAGTCCTGGCTTTATAGAGATGAATGAGGCAATGCCACTACCATCAAGAATGCCATAGACCAAGGCATAGGGGAAAGGGAGGAGTAGACAATAAAACAAAGTTACACAGCAATGCTACAAAAGGGATGTTTAAACGGTGTTTTGGGAATTAGAATGAAGTTCACATCCTGTAGTAGGTGTTTATATCGAGTGTGGAGGTCATGGGATGCTTCACCAGAAGATGATAATTAAACTAACTCTTGTAAAATAGGAGAAATCCAGGAAACCCCAAATTAGAAAAATACATAAAAGATGAATAATTTATTTAAACTGTTCATTTTTGTCTTCTTTCCCTAGTAATGCCACCATTTTTGAGGCTGATAGTATAACACAATTCCAGTAATAAAAAAAAAATCATCTTCATGATAGCTCCAGGGTAATTCTGATTGGCTTTACTGGACTGTAAGTTTACCCCTGCGACAATCACTATGGCCATGTAGGTAGTGTATTCTGATTGGTTAACTTGGGTCAGGTCCCCACAACTGGATTTTTGATTGAAGAGGGGAGGGTGTCTGTACCTAGCAAGAAAGACAGAATTCCTAAAGTATACCAAGGAAGATGTGGACAAAACTAATGTGTTAATTCCAGGTATGCAAGCATTTTTATATAAAATGATATGATAAGCCCTCAAAAAATCTCATTTTGCAAAATCACTCTCAAAAATAAGATTTATACATTTAAAAATAGAGAATACTCAAAACTTTTGCAACTTTATAAACAGAGCATTAACAAAATTTTAAAAATTAATATAGCTGATCATTTGAGAAATGCAAATTAAACAACACTTAGATTCCATCTCACTCCAGAAAGAATGTCTGTCATCAAAAAATCAACCAATAACAATTGTTTGTGGGGAAAAAGGAACCCTTCTCCACCGTTGATGGGAGTATAGACTAGTACAACTACCGTGGAAATTAGGGTGGAGTTTCCTCGAAAAACTAGGATTAGAGGGCCCATTCCATATAGCTATTCCCTTACCTAGGTATTTTCCTAGAAGAATTGAAAACATCATGCCGCAGCGATATATGTGCAACCAGGTTATAGCAGCACAATTTGTAATAACTAAAACTTGGAAATAACTCAAATGCCTATCAATCATGGAATGGATAAAAAAGATGTGGTACTTTTATACAATGGAGCATTACTCAACTATAAAGAAGAATAAACTTGAGGCTTTTATAGGTAAATGGATGCAATCTGAGACCATACTCATAAGTAAAATAAATAAAACCCGCATGTGTAAATATCATATTGTCTCCCCAGTGTAAAAAAAAAAAAGAACTGAAAGAGTAATGACATCCAAAATATCCAAATGTACAATAGATATCATGATAATGAAAGGGAAAGAAAGTACTGAAAAGGAAAGTATAGCTGGGATGGGGGAAGGAGAAAAGGAAGACGTGAAAAAAGTATATCATGGCAATATCCAGCATGAGTTCTGCTGAAAATCTTGAGCCCATGACAATGCCTCCCACAAGTCCAACTGGAGGCCTAGAGCCCACAACAATGACTCATGCAAGTTGGCTTCACAGATCTGTGCTGGGAAGGTCCCCAAGGTCAGCAATGGAAGCTAGAAAGTCTATGCAAATGGGATGAAGGATCTGTGCCTGTAGGTTGAGGGTTCTGCACTGGAACCAAGAAGCAATGCTCAAAATAAGGACCAGAGCTCCCCTGAAAAGGACCACAGCCATCCTCAGTGACAACAAGGTGTCAAACTCCTCCTGCAATAAGGAGTTCATATGAGGAAGCCAGCATGACAAGCTTCTCCCGGATATTGAACAACACACATCTTCCCCTCCAAGCCAGGAAGTGAGGCTCAAATTAAGGACCAGAGCTCCCCCAAAGTGAAACGTAGCCATTCTCAGCAAGAAGAGCCTGAGATCCTCTGATGATAACAGCCAAGTTCCTATCAGGGAAGAAGCTGAGCAATCTCCTTCAGAAGAACCCATGGCAACAGGAGAACCAACAGCACCAAACAACAATGACTTCTTTTATGCTGGCAACAGTCCTCAGGTGGGCCCTCCACTCAGCACCACATTGATTCAGTTCAGCTGACATTAAGTTGACCACCAGTTTTTAATCCAACACAGTTATACTGATGTTATCCCCCTATGTGTAGTTGCACATAAGCTATTTGTTGTAGAAAATGTATTATAGCAGAAGCAATCGTATATACGTACCACTTCTCAAATACTTATCAGGCACCTATAATATAATCCTGTCTCATGTTTTAAAATTTAGACTATTTGCTAATGACTCCTAAATTTATATCTTTGCTACAATATTTCCCCTGAACTCCCGGCACCTTCCCAACAGCCTTCTTGATGTCTTCACATAGATGACTTAAAGAAATTTCAAACTTATCTTCTACAAAGTCAAATTCTTTATATTTGCCATAGGTTTGTACCTTCTGAGGTCTTCCTCATCTTGTTTAAGAGCAACTCGACCCACATTGAAGCTCTACCTGAAAAATAAATTTTGTCACTTTTAAATTATCTTTCACACATCACATCCAATTGATTAGCAAATCCTGTCCATTTTTCCTTCAAAATACATCTAGAAGCTGATCATTTTCCGCATCTTACTTGTGCTTGCACCACCTTTGTCCAGTCACCAATCACTTCTGTGTTATTACAAATGGCACAACAGCTTTGTTCCATATCATCTATTGTGTCCCAACAGTAGCTGGAATGAAGCTTTAAAATTATAATTACAAATATAGCATTCATCTTTTCAAAACCTCCATTGTCTCTATGCCTCCCTCTCAGTAAAAAAACTAATTCTTACAATGGTCCATAGGGCCCACATGACTATCCCCTGCCATCTTTCTAACTCTATTCTCTTCTGCTCCCTCCCTATTTTACCCCGCTCCCATTGTCTGGACTGGGCTCCTTAGTGTTTCTTTCACACATAGCTGTGCACTGGTTGTTCCCTCTACCTAGAATTTATTCTCCTAGGTATCACCTTGGCTCACTCTTACCTCTGTTTTGTTTCTCTTTAAGAATCATTTTTCAGTGAGGTCTTCCTTCACTACCTTATTTGAAGTAAGGACTTTCATATATAAACCTTCAGCACTCCACATCTTCCATTCCTGCATCATTTTCCCCGTAGATCATCATCATCTGGTATACAAAATACTGTATTTATTTATTTCTTCATTTTATGTTCTCTACTTCTATAATATAAACTGTGAAATCATGAGTTTATGCTTCATTCAATGCCACTTCAGTAGTATGTAGAATAGTTTCTAGTATATTTGAGTTCATGTTAGTCTACTACATACCAGGCATACATACTCTACGGAATACGGAAGCAAACGTAAATTCCCCCATATACACATGCATATATGTTTTATCAACTTTCTAAATACCAGCTAACAGACAGCAACACCTGTTTTGGTTTCATTTGGCCTATTCTGTGTGGCCAAGAGAAGTTATGCTTAAGAGAACAAATAATGAAGACACTATAATAAACATTCCTTTACATAACACTTGCAAATTGAGTAAAGTGTACCTGATTGTTGTTTGATTTTTATAAGTCTAAAAGTCCTGTTTAATTAGGAAGTCTGATTCTATTCTAGCTTGTTTTTCATTGATGGATAGCTCTATAACATCTTAGCATTAAACTATCGTAAGTTCACTGCAAATCTGTTTCATCATGGAAGCAACCCCTTTTTATCATCCCAGACATAAGAGAAAATGTCTGAAAAGTAAAAACAATGAAGCTACATGGCACTAAATTAATGTGGTCATAAATATGGAGTACTACACTAATGTCATGGGCAGCACATAATTGAATGGCAAATGAAGCAGGGAGAGAGAATGCTTTGTGAGTTCAGAGGTGGAGCAATAACTGGTAGTTGGAGTGTCTGTGTCTAAGTGTGGGGCATTTTGCAATTCTAGTTCACAGAAACAGCACCCTTAAGGTTAGGAATATAGCATCCTTAGGGACAAAGCACTTAAAGTTCTAAGCCTTAATTTATCAGTTAAGTGGAACTGATAAGGGTTTCTAAAAGGAATATCAAAGATATATGTAAAGATCTTCGCAAATGAATAATAGATTAATGTTTTTTTCTTAATTTCAAAGCGTAGCTGATTCCCTGTACAATGTCCTTTCTATTTTCTTTCTTAATATATTACAGGGTTCTTATCTGAAATTCCACATTGTCTCAAGTGTTTTACTCCTAGCCAAAATTTTCATGTAGGAACAATGGGCCAGTGGGGACTCCTATGGTGCTGTGGCAGCTGCCAGACAAAATCTGAGCAGGAGTGTTTTTCTGTAGTCTGAACATCATAAGACCTAACTTGTGAAGAAATGCTGGGCATTTCTTTCTGGATGATAAAGAACATTTTTTTTTATCCTGAGAAGTGATTTTTGTGGATACTTGTTACTTTTCAATAGATCAATATACAAGTATTTTTAAGTATCTGTTAAGTGCTGAGTCTTGAAAGAATGTGACCTCTTGGGAAAACTTCCTAGTGTTGGGTATCTACTCTATTCATTAGTCATATCTCCTCTCTGGCCTCTACTTCCTCATCTGCAATAATTGGAGATATTTTAAATAAAATAATTATTCACAGAATTATTGTGAACTTTAAATACAATAATCTACATTAGCACTTAGCGCATTGCTTGACAGTGTAATTATTGAGTGGATGCGTTGCTGTTATTATTTTGCTCCATGAACACAGCTGGGTAGAGGAAAGATACAAAATAAATACAGAGCATTATTCCTGTCTCTAAGAAGCTAATAATCTATTTCAGAAGAGGAGGAATATAATAAAGAAGTAGACAGAAATCACAAGATATTAGTTAAGGCTCTTTTATTTGCAAGCAACATAAATTAACTTTGCCTTATTTAAAAGGAAAGATTGTATTGAAGCAAATTCATTGTAATGATTCAGAAGAGTTCTGAAGATTAAAAAAAAAAAAAAAAAAAAACACCAAGCTCAACTGTTAAATGGCAAAAACCAGAAGCAGGCCAGTTCCTGAAATTCAATACTAGACCTTGATATGAATTCTGGGTCACTTGTGCTCACTCATTGCTAAGGTTTGAAAGTTTATGTCCCACAAATTATTAGGTTGAAATCTAATCCTCAATATGATACTATTAAGAAGTTTGACCTTAGGGAAGTAGTAAGATCATGAATGATATTAGTGCTCAGGCAGTTGTTTGCCTCTCTTTCATGTGAAGTCATACCAAAAATATGATGGTCTAGGAACCTGAAGATAGGGTAAGAAACAAGGTCTTTTCTATCAAAAAATATAAACAACAGTGCTTCCATCTTGAAATCTAATCCTCCCTAGGTGGTTCTCCTTCACGCCTTACACCCTGATTACAAGAAAGGTCTGCTCAGTTTAGATTCCAGGAACATGACTGACCACTAAAGATAAATAATTAACAGTCAAGAGCTTTCAGTTCCCCAAACCCCCATTCTTCCCTCCCTTAGTAACACTGCTCAGCCACCCTTCAGGTCTTTCCCTAGTGCAGCTTAAACTGACCAGTCAGAATAGATTGTGAATCTTCAAGCCAGCCAATGGGGAGAAGGTCAGCTGTCTGTCACAGATAAGGAAATAAAAGGAGCCTGCTGCTTCAGGCCTGTGCTTATTCTCACTCCTTTTTGCAAAAGTGAAACTGCCTTGTCCAGTGTTCTTGATGTCTGAGGCTTTATTATCTGCACCAACAAATTGAGTTTAGGAACATATTCCCAACAATAGAAACTCATCAGACCCCAAATATGCCAGCAACCTGTTCTTATATGTCCAAGCTTCCATATTAGTAAGTAATACATTTCTTTTGTTTTTAAGCTACCTACTTCTTAGTATATATGCTAACATCCTATTGGCCAGAGCTAGTTGCATGGCCAGTCCAGATTTAAGCAGTTGAAAAATAGACTCCTATTGTTGATGCTAAGAAAAATACAGTCTTGCAGCTAAATAACAAGGTAAAGGAGTGTGCATACAGTCACTGGAATAACTTATGCCTGTATTTGCAATCTACCACATCTTCTGACATATCACATATTTTAACGATTTTTTTCTGCATTGCAAAGATGACTTTTCATTCCTGAAGCCAGACCACAAGAATAATAGCCAGTAGGAGGGATTTTTGTGGAATGACTACACTAATGAAAAGGTACTGCTTATGTGAGATTTTCTTCTAATCATCTTATCAGTTGCTACATTTTTATTTTAGAGCTTCTGTGTATTCTTTTACCTGTTTTAATAGCACGGTGTATGACCTACCCAAGGAATTGTACAGATTAAAATCAACATCCCACATGAACATTTAAATAAATGCAAATCAACCTAATGGCCTCTCCAAGTGGGAGCATTATCATGAAATGAACATTTGCTCTAACCAATATTACATATGCAAATGAGATTTTAATTTTGATATATTTTCACTTGGATATATCTTCTTTTCAGTGCACATATACTTATATCATCAAGGCCAAGTCATCCTAATTTTTAATGTGCTTAATATTGATATAGACAATGAAACTTAACTTATAATACCAGGTATTCTATTTGCTCACCATTTCTCCACCCTCGTAGAGAACATTATTTTAAGAATAAGGACATTATGTCTTTCCCACCTACATTTTTCATTCTCTTTTCTTCCACAACCATCATCCACCCTCCCATTTCCCCCAAATTTCACCATAGAATTTTTTGTTTGTTAGGTTAATTATAAGGATTCAATGCTGTCTTTATGCTCTCTAAACTCTCACTTGACCTCTTAAGAAAAATAAGGGGTGGAAAAGGAGAAGAAGGGACAGCAAGGGAGGGGAGGGAAGAAAGTTGAGGGAAAAACAGAAGAAAGAGGGAGTTACAACACACAAACTGGATTAATTGATTATTTGACCTATACCAGACATTAAAACTTTAGACTAGTACTGTCAAGCAGACACTATTATCCCTCTCTTACAGCAAAGGAAAAAGAGGATAAGTAATTTATCAGTGATCATAAAAATTATTAAATGATGTTGACCTTAGGTCTATGGGAACAGGAGTTTACTCAAACCTTAACAAAGTGGCCTCAATAAGATATTTTTGAGGATATTGTTTACAACCCTTCCAGGAAAGTAATGAGCACTTTGTTTAGTACCAGGCATCAAGCTCATGTCCTCACACTTGCCAGGAAGGGGCTTATGTCACCGAGCTAAATCCCCTGCCTGTGATCAGCATTTCTGAAAAAAAAAAAAAAAAACCTAAGCAATTTTTTTCCTGATAGACCACTGACAGGATTTAAAGGCCTATATTGGTCAGGGATCTTCAAAAATAGAACAATCAGAAATATAGATAGTTACAGTTACAGATCAACAGAAAGAGACTGACTTATAGGAATTGGCTTACAGGAGTATGGGGACAGAGAAGTCCCAAAATCTGCAAACTGGAAAAATAAGTAGTATATCTATTCAAAGGAAACTATATAGCAATTAAAAGAAATGAACTACTACTACATTCCAAAACATAGATGATGCTCACAGAACTATTTATTTTGGTAGAGGCAAGAAGGCCAGCCCATGAGTGGACATATGGTATAATTTCATAGATGCGACATTTAAGAACAGGAGAAGCACATCAGTAGTTACCTGGGTGAGACAGAGTAGGTTTAACTGGGAAAGGCTGAGAAGGAGAATTCTATGGTGATGGTGATGTTCTGTACCATATGGCCTATGGTTAGACAACTATAAATGTTAATCAAGATGGACATTTAAGATTTATGTATTTAATTTTGTGTATATTGTAATCCTATTCAAGAAAGACTCTTCACCTTCATTTATTGTAAGTTTGAAATATAACCTTCAACACGTATGGGAAATCAATTTGCCCAAGAAATTGCTTTAAATATCCAGCTCCAGTATCGTATGTTTTACATTTACTAAAGAAAATTACGTCCCTTTGTTGTAATCTATTTATACAGAAAGCAATCTATTCATCCTATGCTTTATATTAGAGATTAATAAATGATTTTCTGTTCATTTATGCATGAGTAACTGGTTAGACAGTAATCTCTCTATCTGAAATGTCTTTCCTTTCACACAGATACTGCCTCAGTGCAATGTCAATTAAGCAGCTCAACTATAATTTTTGCAGTAAATCACAGTATGAATTTCTTTACATATTTTACCCACATCTTACTTCTTCAAAGATCTTAGTGATTTAGGTCAGGTTGAACATGCTTACTTTTCTCTCTAAGCATTCCTTGCTCTCAAACTTGCTTTCCCTATATGTATTAGATTCCTAGGAAGTGTAATGTAATGCTACGTGACAGTTTCAGAGTATTGCCAAGAGGCCCACAGAAAATAAAGACAACTATGTTCTTTTTCTTTCTAGGCATACTTATGATATATGCCTTAAAACACATGCATGCATAGAAAAGTCCTTTGGAGTATATAATATATGATCAGAAATATGGTCTGAGCTTTAAAAATTATTACATCGGAAAACACATTGTGTTTTCAATTGTGTTATCTGAACTGCCCCAATGTCCTGAATCAATTCAAAATGTTTACCTTTCAAGGTCATTTTGACTTTGGATAAAAGCCAGAAATCAAAACGTGCCAGATATGGTAAATAAGATAAATGAGGTCACATTAACATATTTTTATGTGCTTTTATTTCTGTTGATGGCACTCCATATCAGCTTTTTCCATATTTTCATTACACCTCAAGAAGATATGAAAAAGGACTTTCAGAACTATTTCAGGAAATGCTAAGAAGAGTGAGATAAGTATGTTCAAAGCATGGAGGAGTATTCTGAGGGAATTATTGACATTGTATTCATTTTTCTTTCAATATTTACCATATTTTTGGATCACCTCTTGAATATATACACATACATACCACACACATGCATGTGTCAGCTATATTGAGATGTAATCCACATGCCATGCCATTCACCCATTTAAAGTGTATAATTCAATATTTACTATCTTGACAGAATTGTGCAACCATTATAATTCATTTTAGAATATTTTCCTCATCACCCCCACCAGAAACCCTATAGCCACTAGCAATCACCTCTTACTAGCCTCCATCCTTAGACAAGCAGTTACCTGCTTTTTGCCTCTGTAGGAAAGTGTACTCTGGAGATTTTATATAAATGAAATCATATAATGTATAGTCTTGTTATGGCTGCTTTCAGCATATTATCAAGATTCATTATATGTTGTAGCATTTATCCATGGTTTATTAAAGAATTTTGCTGAATAATGTTCCATTGTGTAGACATAGAACATTTTATTTATCCATTTACCAGTTGACAGAAATTTTGATTTTTTCTACTTTTTGACTATTATGAATAATTCCCCAATGAACATTCATGTACTAATTCTTGTGTGGATGTATGTTTTCATTTTTCTCTGGTCTATACTTAAGAATGAAATTTTTGGATAATATGGTACTCAAACTACAAGGATTCAAAACTTATTGTTATCTGCTTATTAATATAACCACACCAGAGAGTGTGAATTGACATCACATGGTGATTTTCACTAACATTTTTCTAAAAATTACTAATTTGAACATCTTCTTCACGTGGTTATTTGCTATTTATATGTCTTCTTTAGAGAACTATTTAGATTCTGTGCCCATTTTAATTTGGTAGAAGTTTGCATGTTTCTTACACAGACTGAAATTTAGGAGGATGTGTGATTCTCATTTACTTTTTTATTTATTGTCAACACCAATATACAAAGATATTTGAAGGCATCATCCAGCAGTGTAATATAATGAAGACAAAATAGTGAAGACAATGCAACCTAAATGAAGTATAATTGTGATACATTTTTACCTGTTTGGAATACGAGTTAATTCCAACCCTGCAAGGCTGAGTATTTACCTTAAGCATTAGATGCACTCCATTTCTACAAGTATTTTTCAGCTGAAAGCCAGAGAACTATTAAATTTTCAACAGGACTTCATTTTGTTATAAATGAGATTAAAACACCCAGGAAAGTTAAAGCAGCTCTTTTCCTCTGAGTGGTCTTTTATTATTCAAATTTTACTTTAATTTTCATTTTTTAATAATTATGATTATTTGCAAACATAAACTCATTCTTCATATAGGACATTATTAAAGATATATATATATATATATATATATATATATATATGCGCCATATAATATTTCAGGAATGATATCCATAGTAGAAGAATCAATTTAACCTTTCTCTTTTGGTTTGAGCCTCCAGCAAGAAATTTAGAATTATCTTCACTGGATATCTTAGTAGACTGGCACCAAATCCCAAATCTCAAAGTCCTTTCACCGTAGCAAGGCACAGGAATTTATATGATTAAAGTATGATTCCACTAAATGATATAATAATAAATAAAATATTACAACCTGAAGTTCCACAGAATCTGATGTTATCATATCACTGCACAGTGAATGTTCTCCATGCCACTTAGAGCTTCAGCTACTCACTCTGCCGAAACAGTTTCGCTATCTGCCTACTACACTTGGTTGTTATTGTTAAGTCAGTATCGTCTGCCAGTTAATGTCTTTCCTTTAATTTCCAGAACATTTCAAATTTCCCTTCATGCAGCACAAAGAAATCAGTGAAGTTCTCTTTTCTCTTTCTTTCTTTCTTTCTTTCTTTCTTTCTTTCTTTCTTTCTTTCTTTCTTTCTTCTTTCTTTCCTTCTTCCTTCCTTCCTTCCTTCCTTCCTTTTTCTTTCTCTTTCTTTGTTTCTGTTTCTTTTGTTCTTTCTTTTTCTTTCTTTTGTTCTTTCTTTTTCTTTCTTCATTCCTTCCTCCCTCTCTTACTTCAACTATTTGTCATCTATCTATCTATCTATCTATCTATCTATCTATCTATCTATTTATCTTATCATGTTGGGAATACAACCTAAGGCTAAGTGTATACTCTATGTCTAAGCCAAAAGCTTCCCCCAAGATGTAACATTCCCTTCCTGTGCTGCTCATGAGTCCAGTTCTTTTAGTGGAACGTACAGTTTTTGTCATTAAATGTCATAGAGTTTCACATCGTAGGGCCAATAGCTTTGTGGAATGTCAAGGTTCTACCCCATGGTGATTAAGAATGAAACCATAGAAGGAGGAGTTAGCATGCATACAACTTCATTTAAAAGATATAAAGGTAATAAAGTTAAAAGTTATAAAGAAGACTAGTATAGGTTCTGCTAACCAGGAGGAGGTTCTGAGTAGGATACTACTGAGGACTCTTTGTCTAGGGAATTTTAAGAGATTTAGAAAGGACCTTGGGTCATTGCGTAAACAATATGATCTCTACTATATAGGAGACTACTTATTTTTCAAGGTTCAGTCTATGCAGGGTTAATGCTGGGGCCATGCACCATTGAGCCAGTGGCCTACCTGATCATACTCGAGAAAGATGCCAGACAGCCAAAGGATACCTAGAAGATGTTTTGTAAGATCCCTGGGGGTGTTATGACTCAGGAGACTCCATTTTTGGTTTTCCAACTCCATTTTGGAGCTTCTGTCTTTACTGCCTAATACAATACTAACTCTTGTCTCATTGATTCCTGTTACATTCCCCTCTCTGAAGACATGACCCACTGCCTTTATGGAAAAGAGATGAAGACAGCTTTAGCCACTTCAAGTTATACAGAGGTGGGAAGAAGAGGTTGGCTCTCAGGGGAATCCTCCAGAAGGTTTTTCTAATGGCCCATGATAGAAGTCAGGTGAGACCTCCATGGCGAGTTCCACCTGCATGACCACTTGAGGTCTGATATACACAAGTTGAAAGGAAACAAAGTGAACAAGGATATTGAGTAAACAGGGTCCAAAAATGCAGAGTAGCAAGAGTGTGAGCCTTATATGAAGGGTCCTATAAGGGTCTATGCCCACTCTAACAGGGATTAAATGAGAGAACCCTTGAACTTGGACTGGATGAGAGACTGTTTTAGGAAGGACTCCAGAATAGAGATGGATCCAGCTGTTGGGAAGGTGGATTGATTAAAGAATCAGATGTCAGGCATTTACTGGCAATAGTAAATCTTCTCCTTCATGTGAAAGGGAAAGTATAATTGAAGAATTTCTCACAGAGGAAACAATATCCAGTTGCTTCAAAGGAAACAACAATGGTTCTGCCCCATAGCCAGGCATATTTAAAGGTGGATTGTAAACTATGTCACTCAGAGAGATACATGGGTCCAGAAAAAAAGGTTGGGTTCCAAAAATACCAGTTGTTGGTGCACAGAATGAGGGAGTCTTTAGTAGGGTGTTTGTGGGGGCTTGGCATGCAATGTTTTGGATGATGAGAGTGTAAAGAGAAAACCTGGAGATGAGGTAATGTCCTTTCTCATTGAGTACAAGGCACAAATGCTGGACAATATAACCCCAGGTGTGATTATTGGTGTCATTTAGTTCTAACATGGATCCTGTCCATGTCCTGAATAGTTTTTTTTAAATAGTATTTGTTTTCCCACCAAAAGGAAGAGTTAGAGAAGTTGAGGTATTCATAGTACCCATCACTCTGTTCTCTTTCAGGTTCCCAGTAATGTTGCCCATCTTTTTTTCATCATATTGACCCATATATACTAGAAGGAAGTACTATAGAGGGAGAGTGCAAGGAACACCAGTATGGGTTCTGTGCCATTAAGGTTAGAGAAGCAATAAGAAGGATAAAGACCTGTCCTGCAACCTGATATTTCTGTCCTGAGGGAATATTTTTCTAAAAGGTAAATTGAGGCCTATGCCCTCCTCCACATTTCCAATAGCTTGTTTCCATTTTTGTAGCTGTATTGATAATTCTTAGGAAGAGAGCTCAGTTTGATGGGATTTGGTCATCTTAGGACATAGCCAGCATTGAGATAGGCTGGTAATACTTGCCATCTTTTCTAGGGCTGGTACTACCAGATGTTGGTGGGAGCCTTCCCAATGTCTTCAGTGAGAAAAACATAAGAAGTCAGAGTAAGGTTCCAGCAATATTACCAGGTGGGAAAAAAAAATACAAACAGTAATTGAATAATCCCTGAGGTGGAGTCCACCTGGAGTTGGGAAGTGGTATGTGACTATTCATTCCCCATCAAATTATCTGAAGTGATTTAATATCCTAGAAAGCAAGCATAACAAATAGCCACTGAAAGGTTACAGTAAAAATACGTATGCATAAAACTAGCTAAAATGGCAGTGGGGGGGATGAATTAGATCCTCTTTGCATGACTTATCTTCTAAAGAATAAGGTAGATTTTATCTCTTGAAGAGACATTTGAGGTCCTCTAGTGACTCAGTTGTAATGATGAGTCTCTTCATCTTTGGGTTATGAAGTATTCAGGGTTTTAGTTGACAATAATGTATTTAGGACTTAATTTCTGTCAGCTTGATAGCTACTGAGGTGAACAGGATCACTTTGTGTGGTGTCTTTCAGGTTGGTTATAGAGAGTGGGACAAAAGGGTGAGAGACTTTAATAGAAGCAGGTCTCGAGGTAGAAAATAGAGGATCCTGGTTCCCTGGGACAGGCTTCAGACCATTGTTGGAGGCTATGTTGAAAGTTAGCCATGGTTGTTGTGTCTCTGGTCTAAGTTGCAATTTCTCAATCTGTTACGAAGTCACTGGTGAAACCAGGGCACTCATGCAGCATTTCAAAGGGTCCGAGTCTCAGGTTCTGCATGTATTTCTGATATGTATAAGTACCAAATGAAATAGGGTAGGACAGAAAGGTGAATCTCCTGGGTGAGTTTTCACAGATGTCATTTAAGGATGCCATTTGTCTTTTTTACCTTTCCTGAAGATTGTGGCCTGTAGGCAAAATGTAAATTGTATTGAATCTGTAAGGCTTGAGATACTTTATTGGTGACTGCAGCCTTGCAGAAGAGGCTATTATCCTTCTGGAGACTTCAGGAAACCCAAACCTGGGACTATTTTCTGATTTTAAATCCTTTATCACCTACATAGCTTTCTCTGTCATTCCTTCTCTGTCTATTCAATTAGTGAAAGTGTGTATCCATACTAAGAAGTACTGGATTCCCCTTCCTTAGGCATGTGAGTAAAATCCATCTTTCAATCTTTCCCAGGATATGCTCTATTTTATTGGTTGTTCCAGGGGTAAAATCTTTTAGTTGGGGAAGTTGTTCTGCTGGCACATCTTAAATTCCCTTACAACCTGATATTGTTTCATGAAACCCCTTTACTTAGCTGCCTCCTGATCCATATTATAGAATTTGTTGGACAGTTTTATAATGATTTTAAGGTTATCGTCTGGTAACTTTCTTTGACTACTGCATCTGGAGCTGCCTGGGTAATAGCTTATTCTTTAGTATACATTAACCTTTGAAAGTCTCAGGAGACATGGGAATGTGTCAAATTAAGGCCTCTCTAAGTCTCTCTAGGAAGGAGGAAGGATTTTCCTCGTCATTCAGTGATACTTGATAGCTCACAGTAGTGTAAAGGTTTGGAACAAATTCTTCTTAGGCCTTCAAGGACACACACTTAAAAATGTCTATGATTCTATTCATCCATGCAACAGTTTGGGCCCTTTAAAGGTTTTCTCTTGAGTCTCACTTGGCTTCTAGTTGGGAATTTGAGCCTATTTCTCTCTTATTCTCTTTCTTTCCACCCCTTCTCAATTGGGTTGTAAGCCACAAAGCAAGTTATCTAAGTACAATTCATTCCCCAAATGTTTTGTCTGCCTGTAAAGCAGTCTGTTTTCCAGTGGAACTCAGAGTTTAATTTACTAGGAGCATTATGTCTTTCCAGGTCAAGGGAAAAGTTTGTGTGAGTTCCATGAAAGCAATGCTACGTGTATCTTAAAACTTTCCCAAGTCAATCTCGATCTGTTTAAGGTCTTTAAGGTCTTGATCTGTTAAAGGAGAGGGGCACCTGGACTTTTATTGTACCAAATTCCTCTCTGTTCACTTCTTGTAGAGGAAGCATAGAAAAATGTTGAACTTTGCAAGAGAGTGGATCAGAATCTTGAGGACAAACTAATTTACCTTGGGAAGTCAAGGCTGGATCCTTTTTGAACAAATGTTTGAATTCATCTCCTGGACTGTTGTTAACTACTAGGAGTGCTGAGTGTAGTTTACAGTGTTACACAATTGTGGGTTATCTCTTACAACAAAGAAAGTCTGTCCATAAGGATATTTAGACTATTGTCTTTCCTTCTTGCCAAACAAGTCAAGGTGAAGAATAGTGTTATAATTTATTCTTTTTCAGATAATCTTGCAGAAGGTAGTTGGGCCAGGTGCATATGAAAAAGAAGGTTAGAGAGCAATCCTCTCTAAATCATTCCTGGATGCAAGTACTATTGTGATACCAAAACCAGAGAAAGATCCAACCAAAAAAGGAGAACTATAGATCAGTTCACTAATGAACATTGATGCAGAGATTCTCAATAAAATACTGGCAAAGAGAATGCAGCAAATCATCAAGAAGATTACACATCATGAACATGTGGGGTTCATTCCAGGAATGCAAATCAATAAATGTAATATACCACATCAACAGAGCCAAAAACAAAAACCACATGGTCATCTCAATAGATGCAGAAAAAGCTTTTGACAAAGTCCAACACACATCCATGATAAAAAACCTTCAAAAACTCAGAATACATGGTGTCTACCTCAACCTTATAAAGGCCATCTATGACAAACCAACAGCCATAATTACACTAAATGGACAAAAACTGAAAGCTTTAACTTTAAAATCAGGAACAAGACAAGGATGTCCACTATCACCACTCCTTTTCAACATAGTTCTGGAAACACTAGCTTGGGCAATCAGACAAGAGAGAGAAATAAAAGGAATAAAGATAGGAAAGGAAGAAGTTAAATTATCACTATTTGCAGATCACCTGATACTCTATATAGAAGCCCCCAAAAATGCATTAAAAGACTCTAGAGGTAATAAACAAGTTCAGCAGTGTAGCTGGATACAAAGTCAATGTTCAAAAATCAATAGCATTCCTGTACACAAACAAAAAACTCACTGAGAGATAAATTATGGAAATATCGCCCCTTATATTAACATCTAAAAAAATGAAATACTTAGTAATCAACGTAACTAAAAATGTAAAAGACCTATATGCTGAAAATTATATTACACTGAGAAAGGGGATTGAAGAAAATATTAGAAAATGGAAGGATATTCCTTGCTCTTGGCTAGGAAGAACCAACATTGTGAAAATGGCCATACACCCCAAACTGTTATACAGATTTAATGCAATCCCAATCAATATACCATTGACACAACTCTCAGATCTAGAGAAAACACTACTAAAATTCATTTGGAAACAGAAGAAACCTAGAATAGCAAACGCAATTCTGGGCAACAAAGGCAAGGCAGGAAGCATCTCAATTCCTGACTTGAATGTATACTACAAAGCCACAGTGTTAAAATCAGCATGGTACTGGCAAAGAAATAGAACTGAGGACCAATGAACAGATTAGAAGATGCAAGAACAACTACAAAGATACTCAGCCTCCTGATATTTGAAAAAGGGGCTAAATATGTCCTCTGGAAGAAGGACAACCTCTTTAATAAATGGTATTGGAAAAATTGGCTGTCCACATGCTGAAGACTGTAACTAGATCCATGCATATCACCATGCACCAAACTAAAGTCTAAATGGATCAAAGACCTAAATCTTAAAATAGAAACACTAAATCTACTGGAAGACAAGGTAGGTAGAAATCTTGGAGACATAGGGGTAGGCAGAGTATTTATGAACAAAATGCAAACTGCACGGGAAACACTTCAAAAAATCAACAATTGGGATCTCATATTATTAAAAAGTTTCTGCACTTCAAAGCAAATCACCAACAGAGTGAAAAGAAAACCCACAGAATGAGAAAGAATTTTAGCCAGCAACCCCTCAGACAAAGGACTTATGTCCAGAACATATAAAGAATTGAAAAACATCAAGCTTCCCAAATTCAAAGACCCTCTCCAAAAATGGGCATCTGAGATGAACACACAGTTCTCAGAGGAAGATATACAAATGGCAAATACATACATGAAGAAATCTTCACCACCACTGGTCATTTGAGAAATGCAAATTAAAACAAAATTGAGATTACACCTCACTCCAGAAAGAATAGCTGCTATTCAAAAAAAGAAAAAAAAAAGGCTGGGGATTTAGCTCAGTGGCTTAAGCACCTGCCTTGCAAGTGAAAGGTCATGAGTTAAATCCTTGGTACCAAAAAAAAAAAATAACTGCTATCAAGAAATCAACTGATAACAAATGTTGGCGAGGCTGCAGAGAAAAAGGAACACTGCTCCATTGTTGATGGGAATGTAGACTGGTGCAATCACTATGGAAATCCATATGGATAATTCTCAGAACACTAGGATTGGAAATTCCATTCAATCCAGCTATTCCCCTCCTGGGTATTTTCCCAGAAGAATTGAAAATTTCATATAACAGTGATACATGTGCCACCATGTTCACAGCAGCACAATTTGTAATAGCTACCTTGGAAACAACCAAGATGCCCATCAACTGCAGAGTGGATGAAAAAGATGTGGTATTTTTACACAATAGAATATCACTCAGCTATAAAACAGGATGATCTTGAGGCGCTCATAGGTAAATGGAGACAACTTGAGACTATCCTTATTAGTGAAATAAATAAAAATCATATTTATAAATATCACATTGTGTCTCTAGTGTAAAAAGTGATAAGAAATATAAGAGTAATAAACCCAAAATGTGTCATTGCTATTGTAAAAAAGAGAGGAAAAGAAAGGGCTCTAAGGGATATAATTGCATGTATGTTTGAGTGCGTAAAATAGATGACCATATTGCTGAATCTTTGTTAGATCTTTGAGCACAACTCTGTCCAGTCTCACTGTCTGAATGTGTAACATGTATCCTTTAATTTTGTAACTTGAATAGCTACATCCAAGATGACAATATGTAATTTATCAATTAGTGATTTCTTAGTTTTTTTTCTTTTTTCTTTAAGAATTCTGTATTGTTGCTGCCCTTTTTTCTTTTGCTTTTTTTCTCTTTAAATAAAATTTTTAAAAAATGCATAATTGCTATTGTAAAAAAGAGAGGAAATAGGAAGTGCTATAAAAGATATAACTGCATGAATATTGAAGTGTATTTGATTGATAACCATATTTCTAAGTTCTTGTTGGACTGTTGAACAGATCTGTTTGTAGTCTCACTGCTTGAATGTCTACTTTGTATGCTCTAATTTTGTAACTTGAACAACTATTTCTAAAAGGACAGTATGTAATTTATCAACCAGCGATCTCTTACTGTTTATCCTTTTTTTGAAATTCTGTAACATTTCTACTTTTTCTGTTATTTTCCTCTTTAAATAAAAAAATAAAAAAGAAAAAGAAGGTTATATGACACTTTTTATGGGCCTGAGAGTTTTAAAAATGTGACAGTTTTTGAAAACATATTCAAGAGCAGTAATAGGAGCTCAGGTCAAACTTTCCATTCTTCTGAAAAACATCAAAGGGATAGAATATATCCCTTGCTTTCCCCATTGAATTTCTTCACAGTCAAGGCATCGTTTGGCCATCTGTGAGGTCTTAGTTGTTAGCAACCTGCAACTAAAATCAGGAGTGAGCAAGGGTACTTGATTAGTTGCTCTGACAAGCATACCATCCACCCTCCCTTGTGTGCCTGAAACACTTTTGTTGCTATTAGAAGTTGGACTTCCTTACCTGAAAGAATTTAAAATACCTCTGTAAGCAAAACTCAGTGGCAACTGTTAGACCTTCTGTTATGTGCAAAAGGGCAATCAAAACTAAAGCAGGGTAGGTTCCTGGCAGCTATGAAACTAGGCAGAATAGTTCAAGGATATTTTTAGGCTGTATTCATTATTGAATCCATACTCAAATCAGAGATTGCAATTAGACCTGGATAATCATCTGTCTATTAGGCTTTTGCCTGCATGTGCCCCTTTACATTATCCCCATCTAAGAAGACAGAAAATCCTAGTACAAGAGACAATACCGAATAGCCAATCAGACTAGAGAGGGGTGTTGAGACCTCAGGAGGGGTATTTGGTGATTTGATAGTCATCCTTTCAACCACCTTTGAGCAACAAGGAAGTTTACAAGAAAGAGCCTAGCAGGCTCACAGCAAATGGCTGTGTCTCCTATTGTGATGCAGCTAGGGTAAAACCTTAAAATAATCCAACACACATGTTTCCTTTCATAAGTCTCATCTTCTCCAAACCATTCTTGGACCTCCTAGGTTTTTCTACAATCTTTCCTTTTTTAAAATCCTGGTAGATCAAAACCTTATCACATGAAATCCTCTCATACCAAAAATATAACTTCATACTTATAACTTCCTTCATATTTCCTTCTCTATCCTATTTACTGGTTTCTTTCTATAACAAGTCTAGTAGTCCCTTGGATTTTAAAATGACCCCAGTGCAGTTTTTATTTATTTTATTTTATTTTATTTCATTTCATTTTTATTTTAAACAGAAAGAAAACAAAAATCAAGAGGCAAACAAAAGACAACAAAAGCAAAATGATTATAACAACAAAGAAAACAATGGCAATATATGATTTCAAAAAAAGATGATAGAAATTTAATGATGGTTGTTATATTGAACATTGTTATCCTCAAAGCAATTGCTCAGTCTACCAGATACAGGTCTGCAAGACTGATCAAAGAAAAAATTTCCCTTTGAGCAGATTCTTGCCCTTTTACTATATCTATTGTAACTTTTGGATCTTATTTAATCTTTCAGCTTCTTACACTAGCAAGATAATTTGTTGTTTACACATGAAGTCTAATTTATTTCACTTATGAGCATAGCTTCTTGTTGTATCTATTTATCTATAAAAGCCTCTAGTTTATCCTTCTTAATAGCTGAGGAAAACTCCATTGTACAATAATATTACTTTTTTTTTTTGGTACCGAGTATTGAAATCATGACTTTGTGCTTGCCAGGCAGGCGCTTATGCCACTGAGCTAAATCCCCGGCTATTACATCTTTTTTATCCATTCCTAGTTGATGGGTATTTGGGTTGTTTCCAAGATTTTGCTATCACAAATTTTGTTGCTTTAAACATGGTTGCATATATATCATGCTGGTATGATGTTTTCAGTTCTTTGCGGAAAATACCCAGAAGGAGATTAGGTGGGTCAAATGAGACCTCTAATATTAGTTTTTTGAGGAATCTCCATAGAGATTTCCACAGTGGTTGTACCGGCCTACACTCCCACCAAGAATGGGGAAGGGTTCCTTTTCCCCCACATCCCTGCCAGCATTTGTTATGATTAATTTCTTGGTGTTAGTCATTCTTACTAGTGTATCTTGAAGACATAGGATTAGGCTAAGAGTTCATGAACAAAAACCAAACTGCATGGGAAATACTTCAAAGAATCAACAGCTGGGATCTTATCTTATTAAAAAGTTTTTACACATAGAAAAAAAATCACCAGCAGAGTGATAAGAAAGCCCACAGTTTACAAAAAGATTTTTTCTAATTGTCCATCATACAAAGGACTTTTATCTAGAACATATAAAGAATTCATCTGATATGAATGCGCAATTCTCAGATGAAGAAACACAATGGCAAATAAATATATGAAAAAATATAACTTCAAAAATTCAACATCAAATGGCTGTGTCTCCTATTGTGATGCAGTTTAAAGGGATTTAAAAATACTATTATCTCAAGCATGTTGCTCTGGTAAGTGGCTGTGGCCTGGCAAGCCACGGCCGCTCCAGGGCAAGAACCATATCAGCGTTTCCTGAGATCCGTGACATGCCACGTTGGAGCTTGGGGCACTGGGAAAACAGGCAGCCACCAGCATGCTGCTCTGGTAAGTGGCCGTGGCCTGGCAAACCATGGCCGTCCCAGGGCGAGAACTGTATCAGCGTTTCCTGAGATCTGCAAAGCAACATATTGGACCTTGGGGCACTGGAAAAATGGGGAGCCAGTTCACCCTCTGGAGGGCGGCTGTGAGCCTACCGGCGCACAGGCTAAGAATCAAACATCCATTCCAATTCCCCTCCCCACCCTGCCACCAAATGAGAACCAGAGATCTGAGCATGTCTTGCGAGTTTGACTATAAGCGAAATAGCAAATAAGGGGGATTTTCTTCTGCCATCTCTTTGAGGGCAAATATTTGTATCTCTGTTTTGCTCAATAGTATTGCTGTATTCAAAATTCTGTTCTTGTAATTTTGGCATTTCCTTTGATATTGCTCTGTCTAATTGAAGGAACAACTATTGTGGAGAAAACCAGATGTACTCTTGTGCCTATTGCTGTTATCCTGGTGGCCTGCTGTGTGGTTCTGTGCCAATTGCACTACACTGCCTCAGTTGGTTATGTCCTGTCTTGTTCTGCTGTATTTTGCTATCTTCAAAATACAATAAATAAATAAAATAAAAAATAATAATAATTAAGAAAAATTTTTAAAAAATAAACAACAACAACAAAACAGATCAGCAAGGTACTGAGCAACATGAAACATGATATAACTAAACAGATAATGGACTTAAAAAGCAAAATGAGGAAACAAGTGCTCTAAAGGACATAACTGCATGTATATTTAAGGGTGTGGGATTGATAATTATGTTGCTAAGTTTTTGTTGGATCAGAGAATGGAGCTGTTTGCAGACTCACTGTTTGAATGTCCACTTTGTATGCTTTGATTTTGTAACTTGAACAACTACATCCAGGAAGACAATATGTAATGTATCAACTAGTGATTTCTTACTGTTCATTTTTTTTAAAAAATTCTGTATTGTTTCTATCCTTTTTTTCTGTTTTGTTTTATTTTCCCCTCTCTTTAAATAAAATTTTTAAAAAAGTAAAAAAAAAATTCAACATCATGGGTCATTCGAGAAATTCAAATTAAAACTACACTGAGATATCATCACAATTTTTCTTTTTTGCCCTCAAAGTTTATAAATGCTTACATTCCAATTAGAACTGGCAGACTAATAGACTTTGAAGTGGCCTTGAGTAGCATCCTTATGTTAGCCCAAGCAGAAAGCAGCAGAAGAGTAAGGTAACCCTATAACTTCAATTTAAGAGCTATCCTGATACACAAGGTATGTTTTAAACAGACCACTTAAACAGTAAATAATAACTCCAATTGGAATCCAAAAGTAAATTTTTCAACCATCTATAATTTGTCTCAATAGGCTTTTATTAACTCCCCAAAGTTTTCCAGGAATATTTGTTCCCTCCTCTGGTGTGTCTAGAGAGGAATTAACCCCAGCATTTTTATCTACTGGGACCCAGTGCAGGCGGCATACTATTAAAGAGCTATTTTTCCATCAGGCTCAGAAATGAAAGTTATAACTTTTGTCTGAAATCACCAATTAACCTGACATTAAGGAGGCTAGGTGAGGAATCTGGCAGATGGGAGTGATAAGAGTCTCAATGACAGGAAGAATATGATTCAGAAGGGAGACAAAAGACTATAGACAAGACCCCCAGAATTCCGAAACAGAGCAAAACCTTTAGGGTGCAGGAAAAGATTATATGACAAAACCATTTAATTATTTTGTTGTACAAACATAAAGCATAAAACTAGCAGATGAATAGGAGTTGTCTTGAGCCCTGCAGAGCCTACAGTGCTCTGTCCTATAACTGAGCTATCCTTTTATGGGAATCTTTGAAATGATAATTGTCGTAATGGCCTTTAACTATTCAACCTATGCCCACAAGAGTGCAACCAGACAATGAAGATAAGATATAGGTTTTTTCTCACCTGGATCAGCTTGCCAAGAAAGGGAGTCATGATAAGGAAGGAAATTTATTCCCTGTCATTCCTGAAATGCGTTAAAAAGTGATGTGCCCAAGGACCATTGGTTGGGGACAGCCAAGAGCACCAGCAACAGAGATCACTCCCTTGCCAGCAGAAGGATCAAATTGGAAAGAAAAACTGAGGTGAGACTGGGCTAACATATTTAGCACTCATATTAGAGAGGAAACATTTCCCTTCTTATGGGTGAAATCTGTCCCTTGAGACTTTAAGATTGGCAGTTGAGCTAATTACTTTTAATTGGTTGATGGTATCCCAATACTGTTTTGATTAGCAAGTCACAAAGTGAAAACAAGGAGTGAAGGAAAGTGTAGACTTTAGTTACCTTTTCACAGAACCCCAGACAAGCTTTCAAATATGTTACTGGAATGCTGAGTTCATGTCTTATGGGTGATAAAGAATGAAACCACGGATGGAGGAAGTAGGGTCAAAGCAAATTTATTTAAAGGATACAAAGGTAAGAAAACAAAAGATACAAAGGCAAAGAGGTAAAGTTCCTGCTAGTCAGAAGTTTCTGAGTAGGACACCCCTGAGATTTCTTTGGCTATGCATTTTTAAGAGATTTAGAAGGGAGCTCAAGACATTGTGTAAGCAATATAATCTCTACCCTATAGGAGACTACATATTTTCAGGGTTAATTTATACAGTGTTCAATGTCCATGCAGGGCCTATACACTCTTGCACCAATGGCCTGTTTAATCATAATTTGGGGAGATTCTAGGCAGCCAAAGGATACCTGGCAGATGTCTTTGTAAGGTCCCTGAAGGATCATGACTCAGAACACTCCATTTTTAAAAAAATTTTTATTTAAAGGGATAAAACAGAAAAAGGAGAGAAATGTTACAGAATTTCAAAAAAGCATAAACAGTAAGAAATCACTAGTTGATAAATTACATATTGCTCTTTTAAAAATAGTTGTTCAAGTTACAAAATTAAAGCACACAAAATGGACACTCGAGCAGTGAGACTGCAGACAGATCTGTTCAACGATCAAACAAGAACTAAGAAATATGGGTATCAATCCTGCACATGTAAATGTACATGCAGTTATATCTTTTATAGCACTTCCTACTTTCTTTTTTACAATAGCAATTATGCATCTTTATTTAAAGAGAAAAAAACAGGAAAAAGGTAGAAATAGTACAGAATTTCAAGAAAAGAAGATAAACAGTAAGAAATCACTAGTTGATACATTACATATTGCTCTTTTAGAAATAGTAGAACACTCCATTTTTGACCTTCCAATTTCAATATTAGGATTCTGTCCTTATTGTCTAATAGAATCTAAACTGTGGTCTCATCAATTCCTGTTACATCTCTATTTATGATAAAATTGTTTCTGAAAACTAAAAAAATTTTCTCTAGAATAAACTTAATTTAGACCTTTAATTTTATTTTTTTTCTAAAAGTTTAGAATCTTAAAGCTTCCCTATAGTGGTGAGGATATCTGAAGGAGTTTTGCCATAGAATGAATTACTGTAAGATTATGGTGGTGGTCTAATGTGGTAGAAGGCCAAAGCAGGAATGCTTATCACTTCCTGCTTCTTTCTCAGCCAATTGCAACTCCCCTTCCTGTTTGTGCATGAAGAAATTTCCAATCAGCTCCTTGTATGTCATCAATGCCTACCCTAAGCACCACCCCTGCTCAAAGGTTATATATGTCCCATAACCCAAATATTCCAGTTGACAGAGACAGTGCAGCCCCCATGCGTTGTGTGCTCCTTTCCACATCCTCATCTCAGTAAACCTGTTTGTTTTGTACTTTTACTTCTCTGTTGCACCAGAAGACTCTTTCATAATGGTGCCGTGACTCTGATGGCAGATTGTGTTAGCTTCTGAGAATGCCTCCATGTTGGAGCTACCCTGCCTATGAACCACCTCTTTTTTCCACTGGGACTGTTTATTTGCTGCCACTAATCCGCATGCAACAGTGACCTTCCTCACTCATCACAGGTGAGCTGACATCTGGGGTTTTCTGTTTCCATTCCTAAAATTCTCAAGCTTGCCCGTCAGAAAAACTATCCTTGCTGTCCCTGGACAGAGATAGCAGTTTTCACACTCATTAGTCCACACAGCCTGAGGCAAAACTGTTATTTTTTTTCCCTGGGACCCCAGTCTGCACTCTTCAGTGACAGCTGAGGAGAACAGGTGTCAGGACTTTCTGTATCACACTTTCAAAACAGGTAACGACCTCTTTTGATACATGTGATCCAGGACACCTTCCACATTCCTTGGGGGGGAACTAAAGCTCTTACATCCCAAGGTGAAGTTGTTCTGTCAGCTCTCTTACAATTTGGTCATGGGGAACATTTCCCGTCCCCTGAAAAATGCATCTCTGAGGTGCCTGGTTCATAACTTTGGTGCTCTTGGCCTCAAGAAGGCCATAAAAACCAAAAAGCAGATATTTTATTTATAGTTTTGTCACAGTGGCAGCAAGTTGGAAGAAACTCTTCATTTTTAGGCCTTTTTCACTATGAGGACATGTCCTTCTCTCACTCTGTCTTGTATGATGGCCCAAATACTTCTGGCTCACTCTTCCCCACCAGGAACTCTCCTTCCCTCCCCACTAGATCCCTTAGATGATGTGTGTCCTGTCTTTATGATTCCTCCCCTGTATCTCCCAGACCAAACCCCGCAGCTTTCTCAGCCACAGGCTTCTGTGCCCCCAGCACCATTCTCTCCCCCTTGTTCACTGCCAATAGCCTCTAATCCTTCCCTTAGTTTCTCTCCCCAGTGTCAGATTTCTCAATCCCCTCCACCTGAGCCATCTATTCTGACTGATGGTTCTTTGTCCCCTAATCTTGCATCACCATTTTCTGCGCCAGCTTACCATACTTGGTCTTGTGCATTTCAGTCACCTAGCAGGCCACAGGGTTCTCAGCAGCCATCTTGCTGCAGCTCACATAGAGGACAGTTGCCATCTTGTAGTCCCTCATCATGGGACCAGAGCAGCCATCTACAGGCTGGTCCCAAGGGACTAGTTCATAGTCATGCTCTGTTTCCCCTTGCCAACCTATCTCAGAGTAATCATAAATTAGGTTCCTTTTCTGCTATTCTTATTTCAAGAGATCTGTATTAATTTACAAAAAGGTTCACACTAGTCTATTTATTATAGCTCAAATTGGTCAAATATATTTGAGTGCACTCTGAGTTTGTAACGTTTGCCAGTCTCTTTTCTGTTTGTCCAGTCTGTTTATATTGTATAGATCATCTTCCATTTGCCTGCTCTGTAAACAGCTATTCCTTTTTATTTGAGCTCAAAAATCTTTTTTCCTCTTCTTTTGCATTTTCAGATCATTTAATCAAGGTTTATTTGGGTTATAGATTTAAAAAGCATGCTTCCAACTAGGTCGCCAGCTGGTCAAAATGATGCTAAAACTGGTTAAACAAAATCCTTGAGGTGAGGAGACATTGGACAAGACTTCAATTGATGAATAAGAAAGTGGCCACCTGATAACTGTAACCAGTTCTTGTTCATTAATCAGAGAGCACAAAAATCTCCATAGCCTTATGGGAGACACCCCAACTAAAGTTCATATGACTTAGACGATTCATTGTTGTTGATCTGACAGTATATTCATGCCTTCAAATATAAAATTGAGATTGTTTATGATGATAAATATTTTCTTTCAGATCCAGACATCTTCCCTTTTCTTGTGCTCCAGTGACATCAAATCAACATGAGGTCATCAGTCAAATGATAATTTTTAAGCAAAAATTTATGTAATGTCCATCAACAAAAGGACCTAACAGCCAATGAGTTACAATTGCTATAACCTAAAAGCAGTTTCTAAATTTAACTGTCAAGAGTCTGGTGTCAGCCCTACTGCTAATGCTTTGATTATAAATGCTTTATACTTTGATTATGCATCCTTTGATTAAAGTTTATTCTTACCTAAAAGTTACCAAACTCCAAGGCATCATAACAAATACACTAAATTCTTTCCAACTCCTTTTACTGGTATCCACCAGATCTTTTCCAAAAAAAAGTTATATGTTGCATAATGGGACCATAATTTACTATACTCACCTGACCCTAAATGACACTGCAGATGATTCCTTTCCTAAATAAAAAGATAAAATTAATAAAACAGGTCATCCTCCAAAATCAGATGACTGTAGACATTCTAACAGCACAGGAGGTACTTATAAAATTGTAAAACCTAAATGTGTATACGACAAATGAATGACATGTATTATCCTTACACTCCTTATGAGAAGCCATTACTAAAATTATACTCATAAATACCCTGTTGATTCTATTATTTGACTCCTGCATACTTAATTGATTCTTTGCCTTTGTCTTCTTTAGACTTAAAGCTGTACACATACACAAGATAAAAACCAGATGTCTTGTGACTGTGGAGGAGACATATATCTTCCACTGTGGGGCAGATCCCAAGACAAAAGGCTAAACTTGACCCTCAAACCCCACAGGAAGACCTTCTTAATAAGACTTTTCATGTTTTCAACAACAGATATTAAAATCAAAAGGAAAAATAACAATCTGGTTTTTTAGCAGTAACACTTGGAGCTCTGAGACAGGTAAACCAAGACAAGATGGAGCTTCCTGAGCCCCTTCTGGACCATGCTTCAAGTGCGATGAAAAGGTTGCTGAGCAAGATAATGCCCCGTCTGCAAACTCAAGGGCCATCAGAAAAGCAACTGTGCTAGCTGCCAGAGAGCGGGTAAGCCATCCTCTAACTCTTTGCCCTCACAGGAGATCTTATCACCACTGGATTCATCACTGACTGATCTACTCAGATCTGCTGCTGAAGACTGATGGGGCTTGGGTCCACAGTGCTCCATTAAAGTGTCTTTCTCAGAGCCCCAAGTCCCACTGGAGGTCTCAGGTAAGACATTCTCTGCACTTGTGGACATAGAGGCCATATATAGTGTTCTTTCTGAGTTTTCAGGCCATTGAATTAAGTCCTTAGTCTCTGTAGTGGGTGTTGATGGCCAACCTACACAACCTTTGTAGACAGAACCTATTGCATGCAAGTTCCAAACTCTCTTCTTTACCCATAGCTTTCTAGTAATTCCAATACTCATTTTAGGTAGGGATCTTCTTCAAAAGCTTAATTTCCACTTTACCTTCACCCTCCCCACAGCTCTCTGTCCTCCAGACACCCTCACAATGTGTTGCTAAGCCATCCCCTCCCTTCTCTTCTTCTCTGGTTGATCCCATAGTTTGGGATACCTCCAATCACACCCGCGCTACCCATGCCATAACTATTTTAATTCATCTTAGGAATCCTTCAACTTTTTCTTGCATTCCCCAATATCCCATAGCTCCCAAATATTTACAGGGACTTAAACATATAATCAAGTGCCTTTTATACCATGGTTTTCTTAAACTTACCCATTCACCCTATAATACTCCCATTTTCACAGTACTCAAGCCTGATGGGTCTTATTGTCTAGTACAGAACCTTAAGGTAATCAATAAGGCTGTTACCCCAATCTTCCCAGTGGAGCCAAATCCTTATACCATGCTTTATCATATTCTTCCTTCCACCACTCACTTAAAGGGTAGAGATAATACAGAATTTCAAAAAAAAGATAAACAATAAGAAATCACTACTTGATAAACTAGGTATTGTCCTCTTAGAAATAGTTGTTCAAGTTACAAAATTAAAGCATACAAAGTAGATATGCAGACAGTGAGAGTGTAAACAGCTAAGCATGCATGAATGTCTACATGCATTTCTATCCTTTCTGTATTAGAGGGGAAAATAAAACATAGTAAGACAAAACAAAACAAATTCCTATAAAAACATGAAACCAAAAAGTACTATAAAACCACAGTACAAGATGATCTACAATGATTACTGTGTTGTTTCTTATTATCTTTAATAGAATTGTCTAAATCATCAGGTATAATTGAATATAGCAGTATAATTGAATATAGCTGTGCATAACAATATTAGTAAAAACAAAACATTATAGACAGTATAAAACCTGAAAGGCAGGTAATAATCAAACCAGAGTGGATATTCTGGTGAATCTTGTCATCCTAAGTGCAGTTGCCTATACTCTCAGACTTGATACTATCAATTATAACAGCTTAGAATAAAATCTATCAATATAAAACAGCGATCTAACAAACCAGATTCGATTATTATCAGTCATGGTAAAACAGTGTAGGTTTTACAGAGCTTTAGATTAAGTTAATAGCAAATTAAGGATGATTACCATACTATTTCCTATTATTTTCGGGATTATTGTCTGTGCCCTCAAATCTAGTACAGGTAGAATGACTGGAACAGAATATAATACATATAAGCAGAGTAGTGTGAGTAATGTGGGTTTTGAATCCTGGTGCACTATTAACAATATAGTGTATCAAAATGATCTAGGTTAGATTTTCTAGTTATCCTTCTCTGCCTCATTTCTGCTATGATATTTTTCTGATTTTATTTGTCTAGTTTTCTCCTTCATTCTCCTGCCTGCCCCACTCATTGAGGCCTTTCTGCCACTGTTCCTAAAATTCTGGTATTTTTTTCTCTCTCTCTAGAATGACCTTCAGTATTCTCTGTAGGTTGGATTGGTGGTCACAAATCCTTCCATTTCCTCTTTTTCATGGAAGCATCTTGTTTCTCCATTAATTTCTAGTGACAGTTTTGCAGGGTACATCAATCTGGGCTGGAGGTTATTTTCTTTCAGGGCTTGGAATACTTTACTCCAAGCTCTTCTTGATCTGATGGTCTGTGTCAAGAAGTCAGCCGTGATTCTGATGGGCTTAACTTTTATGTAATCTGTTTCTTTTCTCTGATGATTTTTAATATTCTGTTTTTATATTGAATTTCTGGTATCTTGATTATTATATGTCTGGGTGTAGATCTGTTTTGGTTGTAGGTGGCTGGAGTTCTGTATGCCTCACATAACCGAATGTCATTTTTTTTTCCCATGCTTGGGAAGTTTTCCTTAATTATTCCTGTGAATAGCCTTCATAATTCGCCTGTACGTATTTCTGCTTCTTCATTCACATTTCTTATTATTAAATTGTATGTTCTCTTGTCATCTTCTAGCCTTTGTATTGCTACTGCCTGTTTCCTTGTTATTTTTAAGAATCTTTCCTTTATGATCACAAATTGCAAACTTGTCTTCAAGTTTTGATAGTCTATCCTTAGTTGCTTTTAAGGCATTTTCCCAGCTTTCAATGGAGTTTTTAATTTCCTGGTAGTCTCTTTGAATCTGCTTCATGTATTCTATATTTTCTTTATATTCTTAATTGAATGTTTCTCTCCTTTTTTGTGTTCCTCCCTTCTTCTGTCTGGATCTTCCTGAGAGATGCTTCCTGAGAGTATTTCTTTTATTACTCTACTCATATCTTGCTTTACCTGATTTAATATTTCAGTTTTGGGCTTGTCTACAAGGTCCTGAAGATATCTCTTAATGTCCATTGAAGCCATGTCTGATGTTGCGTGTTTGCCGCCCTCAGTCTCCTTTGTTTTTCCCACTTCTGGATCAGTGCTCTCAGGGTTTTGGGCTGGGGGCCTCCTCCTACCTCTCTCTCCTGTCATGGCCCAGGCTTCCTCTCCACAGGTTACAGTGCAGGTCCCAGCCCCCTTCCCTGTTGGCCACATTTCCTCTGAAGCATGCTGGCATGGGACCTCCACCCTGTCCTGACTGCTCTTGTCACCAAGGTGTAAGCAGCGGCTGCGTATGCCTGTACCTCCCCACTGGGCCAGCCAAACTTCAGGGGCCTTCACTTGGTTAGTGTATGCTAGGTGCAGGGAATCAATTTGGGATGGCTCATTGAGTCCTGGCCAGGGGTGCGGCCCAGTCCAAGCAAATCCCATGAATCTGCTCTGGGGAGGGAGCTACCAACTGAAGTCACTGTCACTCCCAGTTCAGGCTTCTCCTGCCCGATTCCAACATGTTGCCCATTTGGTCACACCCTTCCCGTGTGGGGGGGTGTCTCATTCCCAGAACTGACTGTGGGTTAATGAAGGTCCCTTTGCCGGCTCACTCTCTGTTTGGCTCACCAACCCCTGACTTCAGCACTGCTGTGGTTCCTGTGAGTGGCGGGAGAAACGAGTTTGGGTGGCTCTGCTGGCCGGTGCAGATTCAAGCCGGCGCTAATTCAGTCTGGTGCAAACTTGGGTGGTTGCCACTAAAATGCTGTGTCCTGTAATTTTTAGCTGTTTCAGTTGTAGTCCCAATGTATTTGATGAGCTTTTTTACATTTTACTTTCTTCCTGTGTCAAAAGGATCCATCTCCTTCTGTCTGGGTCTCTCCAGGGTGTTTTATTCTGGCATATGAGTTGTTTCTCCTGGAGGCTTTGTATTTTGTTGCTCACTGATCAGCCATCTTGACCTCTCAATGTCCAAATTCTTAATAGTTGTAGCATTGATCAAATGTGTAAATCTTCCCTGAGAAGTAAGGTAAACTTTTAGCTGCGAGGCTCTGTAAAATAAACAAATCAGATTATATATTCTTGAAATACAATGGAATGAGGTAAGCATTTCTATTCCAAAAAGGAAGAACAAGGGTATAGAACTGGAATAATGCATACCCAACAAAGAAAACATTAAATCCTGCAGCCTTGTGTCCAGAATCTGGAGTATATGGTGGCAAGACATGAGCTCTAGAAGGCTTGGGCAGCTCCACTCAGATGGCTTTACTTATTGTGACCCTTGTGGCCTGTTGGTTGGGCTTGCTCTGCACACTGCCTATAAATTTTCTTGGTAGATATTCAACATTCCTGGTATTTCCAAGTTCCTTGGGTCTCTATTGAGACTTTGTCTTCACTCTCAGTTTCATAAATTGCTTCCTCAGGAACAATCTGTAGGGATTCTGACCCTGTCATGCAATAAATGGCCTCTTAGATCTTTTTTTGAAATATGAGTGGAAGCCTTCATGACCCCATAACTCTTATATTCTGCATGTCCAGAAAATTAGCATCAAGTGGATAATACTGAGGTGTACTACCAATTCAAGTAGCACCCAGCCCCCATAGACAATTTTTACTGTAACTTTTGAGTGCCTAGGTGGCTGTACATAGAACAATACTTCTTTAGGTAGCAATGAGTAAACAGGGCATTTTTGCAGTTTTTTCTCAAAGTTTTTGCAAGTTTACAGTGTTATACCCTTGGGCCCTCCATGTGTAAGGTCTGGTTGACTCCTGAGTTGCCCTCAAGGCATCTTTCTTATTGTCCTAACTCAGGACCTCAAGCATGCTAGGCAGGCACTGTTCCACTTAGGCACATCTTTAGCTCTTGGCTTCTTTTTATTTTGTTTGCTTGTTTGTTTGTTTGTTTGTTTGTTTGATAGCCTTTTTAGTTTTTGAGACATGGTCTCACTATTTAGCTCAAGCTGGCCTCAAACTCATAGCAGTCCTCCTTCCTCAGCCTCCAGTGTTCTGGAATTACAAGCTTGGGCCACATCATGCCTGGCAGAATAATTCACATTTGAATTCTCCCTACTCATTCTGGGTAGCTCTCTGTCATCCCTGTCATCTCCTTTCCTACCTTTAAATACATTGTCTTCATTTATTTTAAGCTGTTTTTTGGTTATTGACCAACACTGGGTTTAAGATTTCTGGAATCTGTATGCTACAGCAGTGCAGAACCTTTCTGTTTACTCTTGAATGTTACAGTGTTGTGTAGTGTGGAATAGTGTACAAAGGTGAGAAAGGCACTCTTTTCTATCCATTTAACTCTCAACAGCATTCAGTAGTTATTCCTTCTTCTATTATCCTAAGAGACATAAAAAATTAGTAACAAAATCCTAGGAGATCTCCCATCCCCTAAACAAAACCACAGGCACCAAGAGAGATTCAATGGGAGGCACATAAAGCCAGAGGTGTCTCTCACTAATTCTGAAAGCCTGAGTTATCAGCTCTCTCTCTCTCTCTCTCTCTCTCTCTCTCTCTCTCTCTCTCTTCTTGTTGCAGTTGCTAACTCTGACCTGTATGTGATCTTTTTTTCTGGTCTTGCACCTTCCTTGGTCTGTGTTATGCCTCTGTTAGCATAGACAGGCCCCAAGAGATAATTTTTGTGATTTTCAGTAAACAGTACTGGGTGTGTCCTTGTACTCAAGAACCTGTAGTATTATTGGCTCATTCAACTGTCAACAGTATTACCATTCTCCTACCTTAGGTATTCCCAGGCCAACTTGTTAAAAAAAAGACAGCATCTGTTTTAAAATTGGGTCAGTATATACATGACCTAAATATTTTTCTAAAAGGATGAGCTGATCTCTGTTTCTCTCTTTCTCTCTCTCTGTCCCTCTGTATCTCTCTGCCTCTATCTCTCTTTGTCGTTGTCCCTGCCCCCACCCTCTCATTTCCCTTTGGCGTAGAATTTCCTGGAAGGCATTATTCCTTATGTTCATTATAGGGTTCATTTTACCTACTCTACATACTGTAAGTAGTCAATTAATATTATTTTAAGAAATGTGACCAATAATCAAAAATGAAAGATGAATAATTATTTTAAAAATTCGTAATTTTATTGCTCAACCTTCTAAAACCCAAATATCCAACATCCTAATGTATTATTTATCTGTACAGAATTTTCCAACTCTGTTAAATCCACAGAAGCATTAGTCATACTTATCAAACAATAAGAATTCATCCATAACCCTGTAATGGCTTTTCTGATCTCCTGAGGAAAAATGCTACTAAAAACAGACACACAACATTTTTTTCTATAAAGTAAGAAGTTTGATATTCATTCTTCTAGGAGTATTTTTACTTCTACCTTTTTCATTCTGAGTTCTAACATAATTTAAAAGATAAAATTGACATAATACTCATTTAATATAAATTATATGTGCATAAGACAAGTCTCTGACCCTATTACATAGTGCAAATATCTTCATTACACTTTAATGTAGAAAGAATGAATGGTTTATGTAGATGTTTACTCTGAAAATAAAATATGTATTATATCCAGTCACTAGTTATATCTTTTCTTACCTTACTAGTTTCTACAGAGTACCAAATTGCAGAGCTTGGTGTATCAGTTTAAAACATGCACACACCCAAAATCTTAAAACAGGACTGTGCTTTATAAGGCTTACATTGAGAAAGGTAGGATAATTCTGGGGCTAGGTGTCACCACAGACCAGTTCCTTAGAAAATCAAAAGTACCGGTATCTTTTATGCCTGAATATAGCCAATGTCTTCTTTTGAATGTCCATGAAAGTAGAGCCAGGTATAGAGGATTTTGTGCATGGATACCTTTTTTCAAAGCCTTCATTCCCTTGGGAACATTTTTGACTTCAGGTAAAATCTTGAATTCTAACTTATCTTTTCTCAGTGATATCTCATAGTTATGAGGTCTGAAGAGCTCATTTTATTGTTTTCTATCACATTTATAAAATTATTTTGATGTCTTTTTTTTTCCTTGTTAGGAACTTGATAATGGGAAGGAAAGCTTTTTCTATACGATTAATCTACCAAAAACTGAACTGTTAAATTTCACTAAAATGGTACATTACACAAGTACTAAAATCTCTATTTTACATTGTTCTGATACCTGCTAATACACTGATGATAGATTGGATCTCAGATACAGGCACATAGAGTTTGCTTTTCTACATTAAAATATGAGAGTGCTTACTATTCACCAAATTACACTCTCCCTTTTTTCTTCTAATAAAACCCCTAAGGTTTAGGTGACCACAATGCGACCCAGGTAGAAACTACCCACCCTAGCTTCCTTTGCAGTTAGGCATGGACATGAGGTAATTTCTGTCCAGAAATATATGGAGCAAGCAATATTTTACTGGTAAGTGTTTAACAGCCAGCTCTCATTGTGGAGTTGTGAGTTGTAAAGTAAGTAGTCAATTAATATTGTTTTAAGAAACGTGTCCAATAATCAAAAATGAAAGATGAATAATTTTTTAAAAATTCATAATTTTATTGCTCAACCTTCTAAAACCCAAATATTCAACATCGTAATGTATTATTTATTTGTACAGAATTTTCCAGCTGTTAAATCCACAGAAGCATTAGTAAGCAATATTGTATTGGTAAGTGTTTAACAGTAATGCATATGCTCCCATGTAACGCATATGCTCCCATTATGTCTGACTTGAAGCTACAATGTCACTGGATACAAAATTTGGAAAAGAGTTGCAGTAGAACAACTTTATATAGTATTCTCACCATTATAGACAGCTAAGTTAGTCAGAAATATTATGGACAGTCAGTAAGAGGTAGGCCCTCGAAGGAGCCAGTGCAGAGGAGAATACAAGTAGGGTGAAAGCATGTTCCTTAAAGGCCAAACATCAAGTCAAAATATGGGATACTTACATACTTCCCTAGGGATTAAATAGCACTTACATACTCTCCCTTATAATGCTTATATATTTATAATAATACATACTTCTCCTAGAGATGAACAGTAATGATTGTCATTCTAAATAGGCATCAATAACTTGGGTGGGGGTGTCAGGAAGAGACCCTGATGTAACACTTGCAGGAAAAGCCCTTGTTCGTTTCATGTACACTTGTTACTTGACTTGCTTCCAATTTGGATTAATATTACCTAAGCAACTATACTTGTATTTTTATTAGTTGAACATATTTTTGTCCCACCTTATACCTACCCTGTGATTTTGCTCTATAAAACTTCCTTAGGAAGTAGGGCCCCTGGCAACTCACTCCTTCTGTCTCTTAGAGAGAAGTTATCTTTTCCATCAATAAGTATTTCCTGTTTTTAACTTCCTCATTCCTAAGAAGTCATTCTTCAGTTTTGGGGAACACAAACTCAGCATATCAGACATCTAGCATGTTGAGAGTTATAGTATTTTCTTTATGTAATTTGGATTATTTTGAGGTTCTATGTCATAATTATATATATGTATATTATATATTATAAATATTATTTTATATATATATTACATAGATGTGATTGACTTCAGTAACAGATAGCAAAATGCAGTAGAATAGTTAAGAAAATATATTGTGAATTTCACCTTATTTTAATACAATATTTTTAATGATAAATATACCCTTGAATGGAAGTAATATGTGAAATCTGTGTCACACTTTCAAAAAGAAGTTTCTTGACTTCCATTTCCATTTCCCTTTCCCTAATTCTGTAGTTCAGAACACAAATAAAATGTTGGTGAGCCACATTGAACTAAACAGATAAGAACAACACTGCATGGGATGGGAAGGCAACAAGAGAGAAGAAACCTAAATGACCACTTTGAACCAAACTTTCTTATTTCTCAAGTCTACACCCATCCCTTAGAATTTTCTGTGAGGCAGAAATAAATTATTTTTGAAAATAAAAGCATTGTTATCTTTGCTCTGTTAAAACAGTCAAACAAATAATTCATGAATTAATTATTAGAAGTGAGGTTATTTAGCAGAACCTGAAATACTTGCTATTTGCTTAGCCTATAGATATCAGATGATAAGGGTACAGGTAAGGCAGGGTTGGTAGATAATGACTCTTCTGTTTTAACAAACAGTTGTTAAACCTGTTAGCGACGCATCTGAAGGCAAGCCACTTGGCTACTAAGTTTGTTGGTAGCTAACATGGCAGTATTTAGAATTTATTAATATACCTTCACACTTTTAAGCAAAGTATTATAAATAAGTATTAAATAGAAGCAAAAATTGACTATTTTGCAAACAAAGATAATAGGGAATACAACTCTGCTGAGGAGTATTCCATATATTATATTATATTATATTATATTACGTTTTAATGAGTACCCAGAATTGAACTCAATACTTCACATTTACCAGGCAGGTGCTGCACCACTGAGCTATATTCTCCCCAGCCCTTTTCACCCCATATTTTATAATCCAGATATATTGAAATTCTGATAATTTATATCTTCACAAAAAACAGTTTGGAAAAGCAAATTATTTCCATACTCCAAACACCACACAAACAGGATGGTGACTCCCAGTCTTTCTCAAGAGTATCTTACATAATTATTCTTGGCTAAGTGAGAGGATCAAAATTAGCAGGAAAGTTAAAATTAACACTTTTTACTTCCCTTCAAGCTTATTGTTTCATGTGTCTTCAAAGTAGCATCATTACATTGAGGGAGCAGGAAAAAAAAACCCTGATGACAAGTGTTGAGCACAGAGGTTCCTAAATGAAAGAAAGTGTTGACAAAGCTAATAATTTCTTGTCTCTCTTTACTTTTACTAGGAACCAATTGAAAACAAGTTAATATTTCTTAATTTCTTTTGGTAGGCTTATAATGTCTTATCCTACTTAAACCCTGATTCAATCCAGTCCATCAAATCTGTACCAACAGAAATTGGCTACAAACAGCTGTGCAACCCCAAAGAAGTGTACATTTTATTTTTATAATCATTTTAAACACGACAGTGCAGAATTAAAGACAGAGTTGCTCCATGGTAGAACCTTCTTCGAATCCACCACTACAGCAGGAATATTTCACAAGTGCTATGCAATGAAATTCAATAACTGTAACAGACAGCAAGTATAATGTGCCTCCTTTGAAATGGAAGCTTTAAGTGGGATATCCTACCTTCCTCACCATGGGACATTAGATAGTTGGAGAGGCAGATAATTTGTTTCAAGGAAATTCAAGGAAATTTTAGGTTTCAAGACTATGAAAAGATACATGCAAACCTGATGATGAGTCAGAATTATGCATCATCTAGAGATGCTCTATTCTCAGTTAGAAAAAGGAATTATTTGACTCTTCGGGTTGTTTTCCTGGGGAAAGTGATATTCATAGATAATTAGGTGCCCAGAATATAAAGTATGGCATGTATTGCCAAATGTTTGCTGCATTCATTTTAAGTACAAGAAACTTCTACTTTAAAATTGGGTAGCTAGCTACCCAGCTAAGGACTGCTTTTTTCAGATCCCTTGCAGTGTGATCAAAACAACGTGAACAGAAGTGTAGTGATTCATACAAATCCTTGGTCCCATCATTGAAAGGAGGATGCCTGGAGGGGTTAGAACACAGTTCAGTAATAAAAAAGTGAGGTCCTGGGTTTTGTTCCCAGCAGAGCAAGATACTTGGATATTGCCTTTTTTCCCTTTTTCTCCCTTGTGATAAAACAAATATGTTAGTAATGAATCACTTTTTACTCAGAGAATGAAGGAAGCAACCTAGGGGATTTCAGAGTGACAAAGAGAAAGGAATGTTGAACCCTTTCCTGACTTCCTGGAAGAAGGGATCATTATCCTAATGGTCTAGCTATCAATTAGGGTTCTTATGAAAGAGAAACAAAGCTTCTTTCTTGTTAAAGACATTGTGATTTAGTTTCTGTGAATACAGTTTGTCCAATATAAACAGGCTATCTTAAATTTCATTAGTCTTAAATAAGACACCAACTACAAATTTTGCTAAAAAATTCCTTTGTCAGAATTAATTAATTAATTATAAGCAATCAACTCATTGAAATATTTTATAGGTCAATATAGTTTGTGTATTGAAATGCATGGTCCTTATACAATCTCATATTTCTTCCTAAAACATATTTTAATTGTTTAGTGAGTATGAATTGGAAAAAGTACTATTTTATATGTTGTTGAAGATTTGCAGATAGTATTCTACCTCTGAATTTCTTTTGAAAACTTTTAACTGAGTTACTTTTCAGTTGGCCTCAGTCATGTCCAATATACTGATGAGTCTACCAAAGGTGTGTCTCGTTGCTGGTGCAGCTTTTGCTTTCTAGCATTTCCTTTTTGTTGTTTCTTAAGAGTGCTACTTCTCTACTTATATAACCCATCTGTTCTTTTATGTTGTCTGTTTTATCTATTAGAATCTTTAACATATTTCGGAGGTATTTTAAAACTACTGAATGATAATATCTATATCTGTGTCAGAACCATATCTAGTTCTGGAGTGTGTCATGTTTTTCCATAGTGTGATTTTACTGCCTGTTAGAAGGGTTTGAAGGTTTTGTTAAAAGTCAGACATGACAAATCAAATAATAGGAGCTATGGAACATAGGCCTCTAGCTTAAGGTTTTATTTTAACCTAAGAGGTAGACTTCATTTAATGTTTTTTGCAGCCACAGGTGCCAGAAGTTTTGAATTCCTCTAGTATCTTTACTTTTGCCTTCTTTGTTAACTTTGGGTTTCCTTAATATACCTCACAAGCAGTTTGTGATTTTTATGTTCTTTCAGCATAAATCTGTGGCCATTATGCTAGAGCCTTATTGTGATGAAGAAAGAAAGCTTTCTACATTTTTATAATGAAATTGCAGCCTCTTGATGGGCTTGTGACATTCATAGGCATCACCTGACTATATGATTCCCATTTTCAATGAGAATAAAAGCTAGACAGGAATGGAATAGGAAAAACGATCTTGCTCGATGTGGGAGACAACTTTCCTCTCTGGAATTTTGAGTATATTGGGATGGGAAAATAAGCCAGAAACTGAATAGGTGTTCAGAGTTTAGAGTCATAAAACTCAGTAAAATTAAGGAAGAGAGTGTGCTTTGGCAATTACCCAGTCACCAAAAATCTCTGACTAGCTATGACTTTTATGAAATGGGAAATGGTAGTGGCCAAAGTGTAATGTGATGGCTCCCAGAATAGTCTTGGATCCCAGGAATGTAGCTCAAGCAGTCAGCAATATGATCCTAAGGTGAGTAAAAGCTCACTCCAAGATATTCCAGTTCGAGTATAAGCAAGCACATGTGTTATATTTCAATTCACTGGTGACTTGTGTGACTTCACTGCCTGGACCCATTTGTTCAATAGTCCCTCCTCAGTCATATGTCATTAGCACTACTGGTTTCCAAATGATCCAAATCTCTTTCCACCCACCTGCTCCCTTTTGTACTCTGAGAGTGGGATATTACCACTAAAGAGAATGTGTCATTGTTAGTTAGGGAGGAAAGCCTATGTGGCAATGTGTAGGTTTAAAAGACAAGAAAATTCCCTGTGGAGGTTCTATGGAACACTTTGGATATACTGACAAGTTAATAAAAAGATTCAATTCAGTGACTTTTTAAACACATTTGTAGGAAAGTACAACTGGAAATAAAGTGACTTTCAAGGGGGAAATGGTTTTATTAAACTTTAAAAAGGGTTTTGACTGATCTTCAGTCTCTTCTATTTCATGGCTTCTAAACTGATGCATTAAAGAACAACCAGTAAGGGAGTTGTGTTCCACCTCAGGTCCCACAATCTGGCAATAGCTTCTTTGTGGCATGTGCGAGTGTTATTATTTAAGAAACTCATTAATCCAGAGAAAATAGGCTGAGTATTCTAATTTTTCTCTCTCCCAACCCTGTGTTCACATAGAGCTAACTTGGAGGGGACAAAGGAAAAACAAGAGACCAAAAAAAAGGATGAACCCTGCTTATGCAGATGGATGTATAGTATGTATGTTATGGATACTGGCCAACACAGTCAACAGAGCATTTGGTAGTCACAGATTTGAAAACATTAGGCTTGATGTTATTTGTTTCAGATGTGTGAAGGATCATTTGATTTACAAAAAGTTCTCTTCCTTCTCATTCATCTTTATCATGAAATTGTAGATAATACATTGTTCAAGCTTCACCAGTGTTTTAACAAATTGCTTGATAAATCAGGTGCATGATTGCCAAGCAAGTCAATGATGAGTTAGTCATTTTTCACTTGACTGGGAATGAGATAAAATTACTATTAAGAAAATGACAAGAGCTTAATGTATATAGTAGCTACTCGGGTTAGCAATTGAACCTTGAAAGAAAAAAAAAAAACAATATGAAATTCTAATTGGCATATGTTCATCCATATTTATGACTGCCGTGACATTTCAAATTACCTAATCTAATCTAAGAGAATCCACTCAGTCTAATTCTAAGCACTTATGCTTGTCTTCATTACTTCCAATTGTCATAAATTTCAGTAATGATTCAAAATAATAAACAATGCCTTACATCAATAGCAATAATAGCCCCAATTTTCTCCTTCTGTATCTACACCCTATACCTTTCATTTTATATCTATTTGCACTGTGACATTTCATTTACTCCTTTAAAAAGATGGAGCTTTGTGTCCCATGTTTTTAATCTAGGCTAGTCTTGTAAATTGCTTTGTTCAGTACAATGCAAAAGAAATTCTATCCTTCCAATTACAAGCCTAAGAGGCAAGAAACTTTGCACACTTTTGCTTTCATTCTTAGATTCCTTCCACTATATGAAAGTAAGCCCAGGTTAGCCTGCTGGAAGCTGAGAGATGATGAGGACCAGAACCTACTTGTTCCAGAATAGGCTATCTTAGACTAGCCAACCATCATCTAACTATGTATATATTCATCTGGCTAGTATATATATATATATATATATATATATATATATATATATATGTATATTCAAGACAAAATTGGCATATACAGCACAAATCAGCAAAACTCAGATCACGCTATCTGAAAAATTATAAATAGTCATCGTTTTAAGGTATTTCAATTTAGACTGGTTTCTTATGAAGCAGTGAGTAAGTGGTAGGTCAGTTAATATTATTTTTCACTTAGACCTCTTGTCCAATTTTCTAAGGAGTCGTCTTGACTTCTTTTCAGTGTTAAGCATATGACAGGACTTGTTTTCATCACTGCTGTAATATACAGAAAATCATATTATTTCTGTTATTAGCAATGCTTTTTACTTTATTAAAACCCATAGTCTGTCAATCATTTTGAGAAATGTTAATCTCCACATGGAAAATCTTTTGGCAGACTTGACCAAGGAGTGAATAGTTAAACAGTGTGGTAGAAGCACGTAGGCTCTGTGAGAAGTGAATAGTTAAACCACAAGAAGATTAGTGAAGCAGGTTGTGTTTGTTTCCTATAAGAATAACTCACTAAAGTAGGCCATCCTCTCCCACTTTCTAAGACTAAGACTAAGATGACTAAGACTAAGACTAGATTATTGAATTCTACAGGTTTCCACTTCCTAAAACACATAAAAGATCCCCAGTTCCCAACTGCAATGTGCCTCATTTCTTTGAGCACCTGCTTTCCACTCTTGGATGTGTCCTATATCTATCTATATTGAATAAATCTTTTCCATGCCTCTTTTATTGATGTGACCTGAAAAATCTTTTCTATGATGGAATTCAGTGAACCTGCATACTTATTTTAAATGGGTGGGTTAAATTCCTTATTTCGGCCTCCAGAACCCTCAGACCCAACTTGTGATAAGATGATGTCCTTGTTCAGCAGCTATAATGTAACAACAAAGATCAAACCCATGTCACAAGTAGGATGAAGAGTGTGTGTGTGTGTGTGTGTGTGTGTCTGTGTAGTGTAGCATATTGTAATGTATTATGCAAGAGATGGAACTCAGGGCCTTGTGCATGGCAGCCAATTGTTCTACCACTGAGCTATATCCACAGTCCAGAAAAAGTGGAATATGGGTGATAGCATGATGATATCCAGAATGGCCCTAGACCCTTTTCAACATTTTTGTTATATGAGAAGAATTATTTGAACTTACACATGATAGGGTTTTCTGTTGTTCATGTCTGCACTATGGTACACTCATCAGTACAACTGTAGTCATACAACTTTCTAGTAACGAATTTAGTAATTTGTATTCAGTATTACTTTCCTTCGATTACATTCCTTAGAAACAAATCAAACTATAATATGTCTAACTGCTCACTTTCTCTTAGACCTGAATTATAAAATCCTTCCAGTGAAATTATACTAGAATTAACATTGTAGCTATAAGCTTATAACACCCAGTGTTAGTTGGACCACGGTACATCTCCTCATCTCTTTGCAGATATTAACTTTTACTACTCTTCTCATTCTTTGTGACATGACTACAGAGTCGTCAACTCACAATCCCTTTGTACTAAATTTATAGAAGCTTTCATATTAAAACTCCTTGTTTCCTTTTTCTTCCTCCTCTCCTCTTTCTGGGAAACTGATCTGATCTTTATTCCCACACTTTTTTCTTTCTTCTGAGCTCAGGAGAAAAGTCCTCCTCCTCCTCCTCCTCCTCCATTTCCTCTGTCTTTTGGTACAGGGGATTGAACCCAGGCCCCTTGAACTGAGTTGTATCCCAGTCCTTTTAAAATTTTTCATTTTGAGACAAGTTCTCACTAAATTGCCCAGACTGGGCTTAAACTTGCAGTCCTTCTTCCTCAGCTTCCCAGAGTGCTGGGATTATAGGGATATACCACCAGTCTGGCTGAAAATTACCCTTTCAAAATAATTCTGATTATGTTTCTGTTAGACCTGCCTTCATGCTACCCTCTACAAACAATAGGCATTTAGGCTGCTCTCAGCAATTAAGAATTAAAAGCCATAAAGAAATTTAGCTATTCTTTTTTTTAATAGGTACTGGGGATCAAACTCATGACCGTGTGTTTGTAAGGCAGGTGCTTATGCCACTGAGCTAAATCCCCAGCCCTCCATAAAGAAATTTAGGACTGGACCTGTAGTCTTCCTGATGCCAGCTCTGTATACTCACCTGCACTGATTGTACTTGTAGATTTTACTCCAAAATTCCATCCAGATTCTTTGAGACTGAGACTTCCCAACCCTTATATACACTTAGCCTTCCCTCCAGATAACTGTTTATATCACTCCGATTTGAGCCTGCCTGTATGTATGTGGAATAAAATCTAGTCTTCTCACTGTCTCAGTCTCCAGCTGTTCCCCCACATGCCATTATTTAAGTTTCCTGTGGTTTACTGGACTACTTTAGAAAAGGTGTTTCCTTGCCTCTGTTTTAAACTACTCACTTTTTACTGATTCTGGTGGGGGATATAGCTCAGCCTTATAGCATCTGCCCATCAGCCATGAGGTTGTGAGTTCAATCCCAGGTAGTGAAATAAATAATTAAATAAATAAATAAATAAATAAAATAAACTTTTTACTGATTCTATCTAGACACATAAATGTGCTCACATATCTACTATCTTTAAATAGTATCTTCTCTTTATATACATTCCTCTAGCTATTGCCTTCTACATTTCCATATTGCATTCACAGTCTGTGTCCCACAAAACTTTATTTTTCTGCCTTAACTCTCTTTAAATCCTGTGCAGTTGTGATTCTAAATCCACAACTCCATTGCAATTGTTCTGATTCAGATTAGTGGAATCCTTCTATTGCCTAATTTGTGTGTAATTTTCAATATCTGAAATTTTCATTTTCTGGAATTTCCATTATTGATCATTCTTTGAGAACTATATGTCAGCTATTGTTGCATAACAAATTGTCCCAAAAATCAATGACTTAAAATGACAATTATTTATTACTTCAATAGAAGTTTGTGAGTCAGATGAAGATTAATTGACCTATTCTGGGCTCAGTTTTGGCTGACTTATTGTGATGTGAGCACTGATATGCCCAGATTTCTCCACATCATGACACAGAAACAAGAATATAGGCCTAACCATTTGAGCTGCTTTTCAAACTTCTGTCACATCTGCTAATATTCCACTGACCAAAGTAGGGCATGTAATTGAGCCTACAGTCAAAGTGGGAGGGTACTGAAAATATACATAACAATGGGAGTGAATAGAGGGAGGGATGAAAAAATTAGTGATTAATGCAATTTACCTCTCTACTACCTTGTGTTTGTGCATGCTTGTGATATAACCTCTTCTCTAATGGCTCTTTCTCTATTTTAATCTCTGTGATCTTTTCTTCATTCTGCATAATCTTACTGTTTGATCTATTGCCTATATATTAAGAGTTTCAAATTTGTATCCCCACATGTACCTTTTCTTTATTCAAATAGGAGCATTTGTTGCTTTTTTGATTTCTTAGATGAGGCTTCACTGTATTGCCCAGACTGACCTTGAACTCATGGCCTCAAGCAATTCTCCTGCATCAGGTTTCCTGGAACTGCAGGTATACCCCAACATGTCCCACTGAAACATATGCAGTTTTCCACATGCACTGTACTTTTTAATGTTTCCTTGCCTTTGCACATCTGTTTCTCTTTCTTGTCAGTTCCATCTTTCTGACCTAGGTTACCACCTTCTCTTTCTCTAATAATTAGCCAAACTCAGTTATTTTCCCCCCATACCTCAAATTACAGAACACACATAGAAGGGTGCTAAAAATTATTAAAATACCTACTTAAGGTAAAAATTATATATATATATATATATATATATATATATAATTTGTTTCCAACATTTTAAATAGTAATAGTCCACTGGACAATACAGAAACACTAAAGTTTAATTTAGACTACGTAGGTGACATGTGATACACAACCAAATTTCATACTGCTATTTCTTTCTACTGCTTTTCATGAAAAATTTCCAACACTTCCTGTGTTATCTGGGAATGAATAACTCATTTTATTTGTATCTGAAATATAACCTTTAAATAATAGGCCTTAAATAGTTTTTCTTCCCTTGGTGGATGATCAATTGTTTTAATACAGTTGACCTTCTGTATCTTCACTTTCATTTTATATGTAAATGAATAAATGCTCCTTGGAAAAGCACATTGTATTCAACAATATCATCAACATCTAACATATACTATGTATAATAAATATAATTCTATCAAAGCATTTTCTTATTAAGATCTTCATTTTCAAGTTGAGTTTGCTTATAAAACTTTCTAATAAGCAATTCACTAGTAAGTTAACATCTTAGCAATTCCTTGATGGCAGGGCATAGTATGAATAATATAAGCTTGAAAACTGGTAGTGAACATAAATTCTGTGTTGAGTTAGAAGTACACAAGAAAATACAGATGAACATTCCAGTAGAACCACAGCTTTGCCACCTACATAACCACTACTTACCAGTATAGACTTGATAAGGGACTTCAAAAAGAAGTTATTGAAATTAAAGTATAAAATTGTGTTGGTTCTGTAACATTACTCCATCTTACCACATATCTTTCTTAGTAATCACCTATTAGTTAAAAACAAAAGTAAATCAGATATTGATCTTTCCAATAGAAATACCTGGTGAGCAGAATAGACTAGTTTCTTGCCTCTAATGGAGTTATACTTGAATGAGATATGAATCAGGCATTTTAGAAATTATAATAAACCCTGGAAAGAGTGATATTAAAAATAAAGGTAAAGGAAGAAAAATATCTTCGTATGGTGTGATTAATAAGGAAAAAAGTCAAAGAGCTTCTAGACGTATTGCCACTTCTGTTATGTGAGAAACCAAAAAATAGCTAGGCATGTACTTTAAATGTGTTCTTTCACTCAGTGGCAAGAAGCTAAAGGAGTTTTTATGTGATGGATTTAGTTTCTTGGTAAAGTGCAACATTATGTGGTACTGAAGTCAGAAGGATGGTGAGTTAGGAGAATATTTGAAATGGCCATGGTAAACCAGGGTTGAGCAGATCAGGTAACCATCAAAATGTTCCCCTACTAGCCTCTAAACCACATTGTGAATGGAAAACATAGAGTTGCAGAGGTCCCAATCTATTTGTTGAGGGACATTTTCCAAAATCAGAGAAGAATTCCAACTCTCTCCACCTTTTCACAGTTCCTGAAAAAGATGGCTAAAAAGAAAATATCAAAATGACTGCGAGGCAGATGCTCTTATTTAAAAGTCCCTTATGAAGGTCTCTTTCACATCTGAACAAATTTTGGTCACATTTATCTGGTGTCCTCAGTATGATGACTGGCAGTCTATAGGCTCCAAATTTCCCATTCCATCAAGTACTAACCATGTAGAAGATAGAGATAGATCAGAAACATGGCTGAATAGAGGAGCCTCATTCAGAGCTAATCAGAGAAATTAAAATAAAAACACAGGTAACTGGAAGGAAAGGAGGGACATACCTGCTGAAACAAAAATCAATCTGAAATAAGAGACTCAAATATCAAAAAATAAAAACACAAGTATAGGACTCAAAAAATGGGCAGCCAGCCCAGAGGTTACTTGTTGATAGACTGCCTGTAGGTGAGGGACTTCCATTCTAGGAAGTTTAAAAGAAGAAAAGGTAAAAAAAAAAAAGATAGACTAAAATACTGCAACTAAATCAAGCCACACAGAATAGACTTGGGATATAAGTTCCACTGCCTTTCTTGCCTTCCTCCATCAGAGGACACAACAGTCCAACCACAAATTCCAGCGGCACACACAGGAGAGAATGAACTGCCCCCTTCTTGATGATAGGCCAGATCTTTATTCTTTTCTTTCCTTTCTTTTTCATTAATATTTGTTTCAAACTTTATTCCCAGGCTGTTTCAGCTTAGTTGGCTGCAAAAAATAAATTGTATGTAAGCAAAACCTGAAAAGAGCTGTAGTGTCCAAGGCGCTTGGGCCTAGAAAATATTAGAGATCTAGATTTTATTAGCTCTATTAAAAAATTTAAAAATCAGTTATAATATAAAATAGCAGCTCCAAGTAGCTTCTTCCAAGTTTTATCTTTTTCATAAGTTGACTCAGTTCAGTTTGCCTCATTCTTAGAAGCCTCATCAAAATTCTCCACAAGATCTGGAACTTCATTTTCATCATCCTCTCAGTAGCATGTGGTGCTTTTCCATCCACATATTGTCTGGGCAGAACTTCAGCCATTCTTCTTAAACTAGTCAGACTGTCTGCATCAAGCTGTTTTAAGATGCTGGGTAACATTTCTGTCAGCTGTTTCATCTCAGCAAGGCCTTAATAGTGAAAGTGTTTGCTGCCAGAGATGCCTGAATTTTGAGTTATTGAAGTGGATAACTGTTCCTTGGTTTTTAAACATATTCATCTCATTACCAGAGATATTGTTTACCCCTAATTTCTTTAATGAAGTTTTTTTTTATCATCTGCTGTGGCTGTTCTATGAATCACCTTCTTCTTTCAGAGAGCAATCCCTTTCCCACCAATGCACACTTGTGCCTGCAGTTTGACAAGTTTTTCTTGGGTCATGATAGTTTCTTTCATCTTGTTGGAGTGGATATGGGGTAGCACAAGGGACTAGGGTTGGTGCTCAGGGAGTCTCTGGAAAACCAGCTGAGATTAGGAGCAAACACGTGGAGATGCAAGATGGCAGCTAGAGCCTTTCCTTTCATGTACCACAGAACTAACTGGAACTTCTAAGGGCAATAGTAAAGACTACAGGGGAAGCTAATCCTTTCCCATGACCTGTCACTAGAGGATGCCAGAATTACATAGCCTTATGCTGTGAGATTGTTCACCTTGAGCTGTCCCTAGCCAGGGGCAGGAAAAGAAAGTCATTCCACAGTGCTCCACCCCATCTTGCTCAACAAGAGGTTACATACTACAGCAGAGGCAGGAGGAGGTGGTGGTGGATGCACTGGTGAAAACACAGAGTGGAATAGCAGGACCCCCTTCCACTTTGCCCTGCTACCAGTAGTTTCAGGGACTTAAGCAGCACTGCACCAAAAAGTGGGAGGATAGTACACTCCCTTTGGTAGAAAAGTAAGAAGTGGGACTGAGCAGCCTTGGACTATACCTGCAGGAACTGAGTCAGAAAACATTACAGCATCCAACCCTACCCTGTAACAAGTGACCTGACAGGACAGAGACTTGCCAATAGAAGAGGAACACAGGAGGTTGTGCAAGGACCAGGAAGAGACAACTATACATGGGAGTGGGAGCAGCCCCCTGTCTCTGGTGGAGGGTGGCACAGCAACCGGGAGAGAGACAAAGAGAGAAACAAAGTAAGGAACTGGCAGGCTGCTAAGGGAAATACAGGAAGTACTGGATGAATACTCTACTCCCAGTCCGCCACACTTGGGAGTCAAAATCAGCTCCATATCCAGCACAAACTCTATGACAGGCTTAGCAGTATTACCAGAAGTTTTGGGCTCTCAGTGGACACCAGAGAGATTTTATATTGCATTGTACTTTTATTTTGTTTTTCTTCTTTCTTTTCTGCTTTGTTTCATCCTCCCCCATATATATATATATATATACATATATATATATATGTATATATATATATATATATATATATATATATATATATGTGTGTGTGTGTGTGTGTGTGTGTGTGTGTTTGGTGCTAGGAATTAAACCCAGGCCTTATGCACGGAAGGCAAGAACTTTACCACTGAGCCACATCCCCAGTCGCAATATATTTTTGTTCTAATCTATTTGTCTTCTTTCTTTCTTCTTCAATACTCTCTATTTAATCATGTTTTCCCATGAATGAATATTCTCTCTAAGCTGTCTGGTTAACTTTGATAATCCCTTGCTTACTCCTTTACTCTTTCTCTTCTGCACACTTCTCTAGTTTGCCAAAGCCTGCACCATCATCATACTTGCTTCTACTATATTTTTCTTCATTCATCCCTATTTTATCAACTGTCCCTTTTAAATTTCCCCACCACAGGGTAAACACACACTACCAAGGGAAAACACTTTGTATGTAAGGTCCCAATTTATGATGGGTTCTGACATATAACTTTAGATCTTGCTCCTGTGGTTAAAAATACCAAATTAATAGCTACCACAATTAGCCAGTTTCTAAGATGTGCTTGAAGCTATTGTTAATGGTAATATTTTAGCTAGGATGTCATATTTGTTGCAATCGCTTCTTTTTATAACGATACTGGGAAGTTCTGGGATAATAACTTCACCACAGCTCAGTACCAAAGACAGGGAACTGAACCAAAGAGACACCTACATTTCACCCATTATAAAGTGTGAATGTAGGATTTTTGGACAGACAAAAAAATTAAGAATCTCCTACACATAGAAGACATCCCTGAAGAGCAGACATTTACAAGGGAGCCCTTGATACTAGTGATAAAGCTGTCTACTACAAAAACTTATAAGAATCAACATAGAAAAAATTAAAAATAGAAAATGACAAGACAAACATGCAAAATGCAACCTCAGACCTCCAGCCCACCCAGAATACAAGAGAAAAAAGATAGAGAAAAATTGAAGACATACCAGAAATTTCTGAAATGATAGTGACAAAAGTAAAGAAACAAATTCATGAGTCTGTAGAGGAAATCAGATCAGAAATAATCTCTCAAGCAAAAAAAAATGGTGACCATAAGGAAGGACTTGCTCAGAAAATTTAGAGTAGACACAGATTAATAAAAATAGAGAATCATATAAAATGGTGGAAAACATGAATGCACAATGTAGGAAACAAATATAATGCATGAAAGCAATTTAAACATATCCAGGAAATTAAAAATTCCATTGAAAGTTTGCAAGACCACATGAATGAAGCTGTAGATAGATTACTAGACTTTGAAGACAGGGTTGGGGCTAGAGATCATGAAAGGAATGATTACTGAAAAATAGCAAGAGATAAAAAAATAATTAAATAGCTGTCCGAAAAACAATATAAGTTTTATTGGTGTCAAGAAAAAAGCAAGAGTCAACATAAATGGCATAAAAAGACTATTTTCAGAAGTAATAGCAAAAAAATTCCCAATCATGGGGAAAGAATCTGATATACACATAAGTGAGGCATATAAATTCCAATTAACCATGACCAAAATAAATCTACACCAAGACACAGAAGAATCAAAATGCCAGAAATTTAGCAAAAGAGAAGAATATTAAAATCTGATAGAGAAAAGAAACAGATCATCTATTTAGGAAAGCCCATCAGAATCATAGATGATTTCTCAACACAAACCCTCAAGTCAAGAAGAACTTAAAGTATTTCAAGTCCTGAAAGAAAAAATTTCCAACCCAGGTTGATGTAACCAGGTTGTTGTACAAAGCTATCTTACAAATAAATGGAGAAATAAGATACTTCAATGAGAAAGAACAGCTGAAGAAATTCATGACCACCAAACCAACTCTACAATGTGTACTGAAAGATATTCTAGACAGAGATTAGAAATGACTAGAATTCCAAGAACACCAATAGAAAGAAACTACCAGGCAGAACAAGCAATTAACCAGAAAACAGGAAACTAACAGTAGGAAAATAATATGATAAGGATAAATCAATATATATCAGCTATAATCATCAATATAAATGGTCTCAATTCTCTAATTAAAAGAGACTGATAGAGTGAGTCAAGAAACGATATACAGCAATATGCTGTATATAAGAAACAAATTTAACTCAAAAAGAAATTTATGAACTGAAAATCAAAGGATGGAAAACAATACTCCATGCAACAGGAACTGAGAAAAAACAAAGGGTAACTATTCTAATTTCACACAATGTGAACTTCAAACCAAGAATGATCAATAGAGATAAAGAAGGTCATACATACTAGTTAGGGGAAAATTTCAAGAGGAAGAAATAGCAATCATAAATATGTATGAACCAAATACAGGAGCATCCAACTATATAAAAATATTAATGCACATGAAAAATCAAATATGTACAAGCTGGGAAGATGGCAGATTAATAAGCAGCAACGTAAAAAGCCTCTCTGAGAGAAACAGCTCAGATGCTAGAATATAAACACCTCTCTAGAAGACACAGATGGAAGAATTGAGGAGCACAGAAAAGGAGGGAAACCTTCGATGAAGAATATTAAAAAAATCCTAGAACACATGAAACAGATTCAAAGAGATTACCAGGAAATTAAAAACTCCATTGAAATCTGGCAAAACTGCTTTAAAGAAACTAAAGATAGACTATCAGACCTTGAAGACAGGTTTGCAATGTGTAATTGTGAAAGGAAATATCTCTTAAAAATAACAAGGAACCATGAAATAACAATATGAAAGCTAGAAGATGACAAGAGGGTCTATAACTTAAGAATATAAAATATTTGAGTGAAGAAGCAGGGGTAAACACAAATGAAACACAAAGGTTATTTACATAAATAATTAAAGAAAACTTCCCAAGCATAGGAAAAGGAAATGGTATTCAGATATATGAGGCATACAGAACTCCAGGCATCTATAATCAAAATAGATCTATACCCAGAAATATAATAATCAAGATCCCAGAACTTCAACACCAGAAAAGAATATTAAAAGCTGTCAGAGAAAAGAAACAGATCACCTATAAAGGAAAACCCATCAAAATCACAGCAGACTTCTCAACACAAACCATCAAATCAAGAAGAGCCTGGAGTGAAGTATTCCAAGCCCTGAAAGAAAATAACCTCCAACCCAGATTGATGTACCCAGCAAAACTATCTCTCAAAATTAATGGATAAACAAGATGCTTCCATGACAAAGAGGAACGGGGGGGGGGGTTCATGACCACCAATTCAACACTACAAAAATACTGAAGGACTTCTAGAGAGAGAGCAAAAAGACCATGGCTTCAGGAACAGTGGCAGAGGGGGCTCACTGAACAGGGAAGACATTGGAATGAGGAAGAAAAGTAGACAAACAATGACAGAAAAATAACGTGGCAGAGATGAGGCAGAGAAGTTTGGCCATAATCATTAACATGGATGGCCTCTATACACTAATAACAAGAAACACAGGTAGAGTGGATCAGGAGGTAGGATCTATCAAGATGCTCTATATAAGAATTATAATTAACCTGGAAGAGGATTTATGAACTGAAAGTAAAAGATGAGAAAATAATGCTGTATGTGACAGGGAACCAGAAAAAAGCGGGAGTAGCTTGCCCTTCAGCTACAGATTGGTTGGAAAGACACAACACTTTTATACAATGGAGAACTACTCAGCTATAAGGAAGGAAAACCTTGAGGCTCTTGTGGGTAAATGGATACAACTTGAGATGAAGCTCAGGGGTAAAAATATTCAGAAGCACTTAGGAAATAGCAGGTTGCCTCCCTGATCTAAAAACTAAAGGAGTTAGTGGGATACAAAATGTATGATGCACCCTGTGAAAGTGAAAGGGGAGGAATTGTCTAAATAGGGAAGGCAGAGGACATTGTTAATCTTATATGATGATTTGAAACCCATATTGTTTTCATCACTCTGTATGGTTTAGTTATATTCTGTTACAGTTTGCCTACTTGTACTAGATTTGAGGGCATAGACAGCTATTCCAAAGAAAGCAGGATATATTACGGTAACCATTTTTAATTTCCTATTAAGTTATTCTGAAGCCCTGTATTGTTTTCACTGTCTTGTTTTGACAGATTTCATTTGAATCTGTTTTGTCTTATCACTGTCTTGTCTTGATTGATTTTATTGGAATCTGTTATGCTCAATAGTATCAAGTCTGAGAGTATAGGCAACTACTCTGAAGACAATAAGATTCACTATGATACCAATGCTGGTTTTGCTATTACCCTCTTTTGAAGTCCTATAATATCTCCAATGTTTTGTTTTTGTTGATTTTCTTCTGTACTGCTATGTTCAATTTTATTGTATCTGATGATATGGGAAATTGTATTGAAGATAACAAGAGACATTATGATAACCATTGTAGATCGCCTTGCATTTTGGCTTTAAGTCATGTACTATGTGCATTTTTTTGTTTTGACTGACCCCATCATGTTTTTTCTCATTTGGTTTTATTTTCTTCAAGATAAAAATTTTTAAAAAGAAAAATCAAAGAAGCAGTAACACAGTTGTATAGGGGAACTTAAAATCCCACCATCACAAACAGGTAGATCAACCAGACAAAAAATCAGCAAAAAAGTATCAGAGTGAAATGAAACCTGTGAACAAATGACTTAATATATGTTTCTCAGCTCTGCGTGGAAAATCCTCTAAAATAGATCATATATTAGCCCATAGAACATGCTTAAGTAAATGCAAAGATATTGAAATTATTCCATGCATATTATGTAACCATAGCACAAAACTCCTTAAAAATATGGAAATTAACACACTTCTGACAAACCAAAGAGTCAAAGATGAAATTAAAGAAGAAATTAAACACTATGTACAATTAAATGAAAATACCATTACAACATACCAAAACTTATGGGCTACAGTGTGTGTTAGTTCCTTTTCTTGTTGCTGGGACATAATATAGAATATCCACAAGTAAAGAGTGGAAAGGTTTATTTAGCTCACAATTTGTGGAAACTTCATGCTATAATCTGCTGGTGGCAAGGTAGAGTGGTACATGGCTAAGAGGCAACAGTTCATGGTAGAAGATACCAAAAACAACAAGAGCAAAAATGGAAAAATGGAGAAGCAAGCCTCTCTTCCTTCCTTATATTGTATGCAGCCTCACATCACTATGCCTAGCCCTAGGCAATGAACCATTCAGAAACTCTAGATTCAGCCATCTCTGAAAAGCCTACCTCCATGACCAGATGAGGCTTTGAGGAGACATCCTGGCACAAACTATAACACAATGAAAGCAGTTCTAAGAGGGAAATTTATAGCAGTGAGTCTTCACATCAGAAAAACAGAACCAGATCAAATAAGTAACCTAATATTGCACCTCAAGCTTCTAAAAAAAAGAAGAGCAAATGAAGCCCAAAGCACATACAAGAGAGGGAATTATAAAGGTGACAGCAGAAATTAGTGTAAGTGAGACTAAGAAAATCATATAAAGAATCAAGGAATCCAAGAGTTGTTTCTATGACAGGTTAAATGAAATTGATAAACTCTCAGCCAACTTTATGAAATAAAGAAAAGATTCAAATTCATAAAATTAGGATTGAAAAGGAGGAAATCAGTATGGATCCTATGGAAATTCAGAAGATCATCAATACTTAGTTCAAGAATCTTTAATAGGATAGAAAACACAGAAAAAGATGGACATATTCCTAGAAACATATGAATTACCAAAGTTGAATCAAGACCATATAAGAATTCTAAATAACCTAATATCAGTTAATGAAAATTTAAAATGTAATTAAAACCTTGCCAATGAAGAAAATCCCAGGTCCTGATGAATTCACTGCTAAATTCTACATAAATTTAAACAAGATCTAATGCCATTGCTCATCAAACTCTTCAGTAAAATTGAAAGAAAAGTAATACTCCCTAACTCAGGCCTTCAGGCAAGTATTACCATGATATCAAAACTAGAGAAAGACTCAACCAAAAAAGACAACTATAGGCCAATCTACCTAACTAGCCCAGAAACAAAAATTCTCAGTAAGATACTAGCAAACAGAATGCAGCAAATCATCAAGAAAATCATACAGCATGACCAAGTGGGATTCATCTCATGAATGCATGGATGGCCCAACATGTACAAATCAATAAATGTAATACACCATATCAACAGACCAAAGACAAAAATTACATGATCAACTCAATATATACAAAGAAAAAAGCACTTCACAATGGAAAACACCCATTCTTAATAAAAAATTGGAATAATGGTCTTTATCTCAATCTGATGAAAGCTATCTCTGACAAACCAACAGCCAACATTATAGTAATAGGTCAAAAATTGAAAGATTTCACTCTTAAATCAGGAATAAGACAAAGATATCCACTATCATCATTTGTATTCAACATAGTTCTGGAAACATTAGCCAGAGCAGTTAGACAATAGAAATAAAAGAACAAGGTTAGAAAAGGAAGAAATTATGTTGTCATTATTTGCAGATTACATGATATTCTACATAGAAGATTCTGAAAACTCTATCAAAGACTTCTAGTTTTAAAATCCAAATTCAATAATATAGGTGAATATAAAATTAATGCTCAAAAATCAGTAGCATTTCTGCACACAAGTTACAGACTCATTGAGGAAAAAATTAGGAAAACAATCCCTTTCACAATAGCTTCCAAAAAATGAAATACTTAGGAATCAATATAATAAAATAAGTAAAGGATCTCTGCATTACAGTACTCTTAAAAAGGAGATCAAAGAAGAAATCAGAAAATAGATATTACTTGCTCTTGATTAGGAAGAGCCAACATAGTAAAAATGGTCACACTCTCAAAATTGTTATACAGATTTAATGAAATCTCAATCAAAATGTCATTAACATACCTCACAGAATTAGAGAAAACAATCTTAAAATTCATTTGGAACCAGAAGAGACCTGGAAGAGCAAAAGCAATTCTGTGCAATAAATCGAAGTCAAGGGCCATCACAATTCCTTACTTAAAGTTACACTGCACAGCTACTGTGATAAAAATATCATAGTTCTGGGGAAAACTACAGACCAGAGGACCAATGGCACAGATTATAAGATGCCAAAACAACTCCAGCCACCTTCAGCCATCTTATCTTTGACAAAGGAGTAAATATATTCACTGGGAGAAAGCCTTGTCAATAAACAATGCTGTAAAAACTGCCTTGCCATTTGCCAAAGACTGAAACTAGACCCATGTCTATCGTCAGTCAGTAAACTAAAATCAAAATGCATCAAATATCTAAATATGACAAAAAACTAAATCTGCTGGAATTGAAAATAGGTAGAAAGTTTGAAAGAATAGATGTAGGCAGAGACTTCATGAACAAACCCAGATCACATGAGAAATACCACAGAGGATCTCATTTTATTAAAGAGGTTTTGCACAACAAAAGAAATCACCATTAGAGTGAATAAACAATGCACAGTGTGAGAAAAAAGTTTAGCCATTTTCTCCTCAAAGTACTATTTTCTAGAACATATAAAAAGTGAAAAACAAAGTCAGATCCCCTAAATTCAAAGAACGAATCCAAAAAATGGGCTTCTTAGATGAATACACCCTTCTTAAATGAAGAAATGCAAATGACAAAAAATTACATAAAGAAATGTTCAAAAACACTGATAATTCAAGAGATGCAAATTAAAACAATAATGAGATTCCATCTCACTCCAGAAAGAATGGCTATCATCAAAAATTCAACCAATAACAAATCATGCTGGGGCTGTGGGGAAAAGAGAAACTTTCTCCACTGCTAGTGGGAGAGTAAATTGATGAAACCACTATGGAAATGCAGTGGATATTCCTCAAAAACTGGGAGTAGCGATCTCATTTGACACAGTTATTCCCTTCTTGGTATTTTCCCAAAAGGATTAAAAGGACCACACCATGGCAATTTGTGTACATCAATGTTCATAGTAGCACAGTTTGTAATAGCTAACTCTTGAGAACAACACAAATGTCCATCAACCATTGGATAGATAAAAAGATATGTTTTTTTTATTAAATGGAGTACTACTCTGCCATAATGAAGGATAAATTTGAGACTTTTTTTTTGCTAAATAGGTATATTTGAGACCATACTCTTAAGTGAAATAAATAGGACACAAGAGTAAATATCACATTGTCTCAATGATGTGAGATACTGATAGTGTAAATAAGAACCAAATTGTACAAGAGATGGTGAAATGGGAAGAAATTGATCACAATGAAAGGGGAACTAGCAAGGGCCAGGGAGAAAGGAAGGAAGGGAAAACTGAATTGGGTAAAGAAGGATATAATGGAATTCTGTAAATAAGGAGAGAAAGAGGGATTGAAGGGTAGGGCAGAGAATGAGAGGGGGAAAGGACTAGTTAAGGTATATTATGTACAGGTTCAAGTTCCTTATGATGTATAAACTATAATGAAGTTGTTCTCTTTCCCCCAGTCTCATAGATTTTATATGACACATCTGTCCTGCAACATTTCCTCTTTTTTCTGCTCTTGTCTCTGCCATACATTTTTATTATGATTTAGTCCTCATTCATGTACAAAAACACAAAACTATATTGATGTCTTTGGCATGATCTATTCAACCAATATAATTGCATAACAAACATAAGAATATTTTTGGCTAAGATTTGGAGGATTCCGTGTGTGTGTGTGTGTGTGTGTGTGTGTGTGTGTGTTAGTCCCTCCTATTTCTGTCATGTCTATCAAGCATTATAATTTTTGAACCACTTGTTTACTTAAAAATTCTACTTGTGTTATGGATATCCATGATGTACTTTACCCACATTTCACAGACTAGTTTAAACAAATAGAAGTCTCAGACAATTTCCTTCCTCTGCAGAGAAAAAAAAATGTTTATTATTTAGTGTCTGTCTTTTCATGGAAAGAAATGCTGACCTTCTGATCCGGGGTATATAATCTGACCCTGCTTGTCTATGATGGTGCTTTATTATCCAGAAGGGAACTATAAACCACTTGGAAATAAATGCACTGCACGAATCCGTTCTGTACTGTTTCAGGAAAAGAACAGGTGCAAGGAGACCCATTTAATCTTATCCAGCCTTAATTTCTGTGATTCTTCTAACTGTGTCCCATGAAGGACATTTCTTGGTGCTTTGCAAGCGCTAGAGTAATATATTTATGTGCATAAAATTGCTTCATTAAGTTTACTCACTTTGCTCATCAAAAATCTGCAGTCTTATAAAAGGAAATGATTCACTGTCAAAGTCTATATGCTAATAACCCTCTTCATAGGCAAAGCACATTTTAAATATTTATTCATAAGCCAGATGAGGCCTTATAAAGTGGTTAATTTTAAAACAAAATGACTTTTTTACAGTGAGTAAAAGATGCTGAATATGAATAAAATGAGCATTTGTGTCATGGTTGCCATATAACATTTGCTAAACACCAGGGCCAATCATGTATTGTTTATTCAATGCAGCCCCACTTTTCAAATGCATACTCAACTATAAATATATAGATTGACCTCAGTTGAAATTAAGAGATTGTGAATGAATTTCCCATCATGACAATATCATTATTTTCCATATTTTTTAGGTAAAGACATGGATGGTGGAGATGTTGAGCAATGTAATTAACCACTTTTCTTATTCCTTAATTCCTAATGTATACAAATTTGGGATTAGCATTGATTGAAATGTTTCAATGATTTGTTTCTAACGTAGACACTTTGAAAACAATGCAAGCTATTTAAGAAGATATTTCTGCCTACAGTTTTATCTGTATCCTTTTTTAATTTAATTAAGTTTATTGGTACAATTTAGGTAAATATAATGATCACATTAGATCTAAAATGGCCCCCAAATCCTCTAGTGCTTGGAAGGTGATTAGAGAGTAGGGGCGCTGTAGGTGACTTGCTGTTAAGAGCAGGATCTGATCAGAAAGGGTAGGTCACTCCCTCCTTGGCTCCTCCCTTCTCTCTCTGTTTCTTGGCTGCCCTGACCTAAGTAACTTTCTTCTGCCCTGAATCTTCTGTCTTGAACCCAGTCAACTAGGGACTGTAAACATGAACCAAAGCACACCTCTCCGCCTTTAAATTGTGGATGTCAGATACTTTGACTCAGCAATAAGGAAAATGGCTATGAAAAACCTTTGTGCAAAAGTCATCCTTTCCTTTCTTTCCTGGCGCCTGTTTACTTTTTCCTACTTGATATGCCAACTGGGGTACAAGACTGTAGGCTTTGTACTCTGCTGTGTGTATTCATTCATACCAACCTGTATGTCAAAAACTCACAGAAAGACCTCAAACCCAAATCATAGAACCTGATAAAACCTTGTCCTCAAGGTGTGATGCTGACACAAAGCTTCTTGTACTCCTCTCCTGACTATAATGCTCATAGTGGAATGTAAGGAAGGCACCAAGAGTGACATCATACCATTTACCACTTAAAGTTGGCCACAATAATATTTAATTTTAAAGCATCTGACTTTATGACCCTTACTATTTTTCTCTCTCCCTTCTAGAAATGTTACTTCAGTAACTCTTTGACTCCGTTTGGCCTTCAAATCCACTGATCCCTTGCCAGTTGTGGTGGCACATGCTTGCAATCACTCAGCACTTGGGAGGCTGAGGCGGGAGGCCAGTCTGAACTACACAGAGAGACCCTGCCTCAAAAAAAGAAAAACCCCACTGATCCCATCATTTTTCACTAGCTAACACTAGTCAGCCAGTTTAGAATCTCCAACCTATCAGCTCAACCCCTATACTAGAAATGCCTTCAAAGCCTCATTGAACACTGAAGAACAAATGTTTCTCACTCAAAATTACATGAAAAATCCCAACCCAGGTTAACCCTACTCTTCTGCATGTACTTCCAAGATCCAAAAGTGTCTAGAACTTGTAACCTTGATGACTTGTTTCAATTTAGAAGTAGAAGACCCAATTGAATTGTCTAAAATGCTAACATCTTTTCCTTATTCATTCCTTTCCACATACTGAGAAAATACATTGTCCTCCCTTCAAATCTCTAATCTACTTTTCATCTAAGTTCTTTGTCATTCAAATGGTTATCTAAACATAATTTTCTCAGGAAGTGTTCCCTCACCACCTTACCTAAAATATTCTCACACCAGTCACACTCTATTCCCTTACTTTGCTTAAGCCACACCTTTCTAACAGTTATAACTACTATCACATACCATATAAAAAGTATGCATATGTATGTACAGATGCATATATATATATATATATACTATGCGTATATATATATACAGATTGTAAGTGAATATATGTAAATGAATATGTGTGAATAAATACACACACACACATATATATACATACATATATACATACATATGTGTGTGTGTGTGTGTGTGTGTGTAAAAACTAAAAAGTGAATTTAGGGCCAGGGATTTAGCTTAGTAGCATAAGTGCCTGCGTGGCAAGTTTGAGGTTGTGAGTTCATTCCCCTCTACCGGAAAAAAAAAGTAAATCTATATTTTTTTAATAACATCCAAAGTAAGGAAAATTTGTACCATGTATTCTTAACCTCAATTGCATATTATAATTCCCATCTGGGAAATTTTTGAAAAACTACTAATGTAGAATCTCAGGGAGTGAAGTCTAACATAGATACTTTTTTAAAAGTCCTCTTGTGATTCTGATTTGCAGCCAGGATTAAAAATTCTGTTTTCAAATAAGTACTTCAAAGATTAATTACATATTAAGAGCAATCTTCTGCATCAAGACATTTTCCTCTCACATATATATTAGAGATCAGCCTGCATCTCAGCCTGCATCTCAGCATAGTAGCTTCCTGCCCTATTTATATCTTTTATTCTCTGCCCCATTGTTGATCAGTGTTTATTCTAAGTAATTAGTGTTCTTCTCTTGATAATCCATTCTAGTAATTAGAAAAATTATATTACTTTTCAGTTTATTTTGTAATGATGCTTTGTTCCATAGACGAAAACTCATTCTATCATACTGCACCAGATATTACACAGGCCTTGAAATAATGCTACATAAGTCTTAACTAGAATGATTCACATACTAAAGACGGAGGATTACAGAAGGTGATGCATAGAATAGAATCTGTAGGGAAGCAGATTTAGCATTACCAGTTGTAGAAGTCCATCATTATTTACCTAACATATGATAATTTATTACTGACAGCAATAACAGCTATGATTTTAAGTGACTTGCACAAGCCTACAAAATTTTTCATTCTCAATGCGTTACCTGGTGACTTGACAAATGAATTCTAGTTCTCAAAGATAAATAGCTCTGAGACAAAGTAAATACTTTTTCAATCTAGAAAAGACTTCCTATGGGTGTATATACTTATCTGTGGTTTGTGAATGAAGGCCTGTCAACTGTAAAACAAATAAGCATTATATCTATCACTGTATTTGAATCATTGTTTATAAAAGAAAACATTGAATTTCCTAGCAATGTAATTTAGTTTGCTTGTACTTCAAAAAATTGTGTGTTCTGCAGTTGTGTTCAGAATACCACACAAGTTAATTATATATGTTGGTTATGTTGTTCAAATCTCCTGTATCCTTTATGATGTGTTTTTGGGTCTAGCTTGATATATTATCTATTGAGTATCATTAAAATCCTTTGTATAGCGATACTCATTTATTTAATATTCTAGCTCAATTGATTTTTACTTTCCATGATTTGAAGCAACTTAGGTGCATAAAATTAGAGACTATTATGTCTAACTAGTAAATTTCCTTTTATCGTTATGAAACTTACCTCTCCTCTTACTATTTTTTGCCTTAGAATTCTGGATAATTTTCATGGTCTATCTTTTTCTACCCTTTTATTTTAAAATATTTTGTACCCTTGGTATACGTAGTGCATCTGTTGTAAACAGCACACAAGTGAGGTATATTTTATTCCATCTTTAATCTTTCAAATAGAGCACATGATTCCTGTGTGTGAGGGGTAGTTCCTGAGGTTTGAACACAGGGCCTTTGCACTGAGCTGCATACCCAGCCCCTTTTAATTTTTTATTTTGAGACTGCTCAAATTGCAGTCCTCCTGCCTCAGCCTCTCAAAGTGCTGGCATTATGTATCTGTGCCACTATACCTGGCTATTATTTATTATAATCTAAGATGTTTTTATTTTTACATATCATCCCCTCCTATCTCATGTTCTTTTTTCTCTTCCCTTTTTTTGCCTTCTTTTGGGTTAATGGTATATTTTGGTGATGTTTTTGAGATATTGTTTTTCCACTCTTTTAGCTTGATACAATATGCTGCAAAAATCCTTTTTTAGTGCTTGCTCTATGCAAAATGCTTCATTGAGCTAATCAGTACATAATACTACTTGGCATTTATACTCAGTTCTTGGACAATGAAAAAGCCTTTGAACACTTTAACTCAAGTTACCTTGCTTTTAATTTATATGGTATTTTATGTTTAAGTTTGATATGTATTATAAATTTTATAAGATATTAAATCATTGCTTAATAGAGTTCATAAGCACTAAATTCATCTACAGATTTGACACTTTAATTACTCCATTTTTTGGTCTTTTTGAGATAAGGTCTAATATGCCATCAAGCTGGCCTTGAACTCACTTTGTTGCCCAGCTGACCTCAATCTACCAGCAATCCTCCTGTCTCAGTCTCCCGAGTACTGCTATTACAGGTGTGCACTACCACTCTTTATTATTAATTACCCATTCTTTCCTCCTATATTTTCCAAATTCTTGTCTCTGATCATTCATCTTTTACTAAAGAATAGACTTTTATATTTCTTGATCAGTGGTTCTGCTAGTGACTGATTTTCTCTATTTTATTTGCTTAAAATTCTTATTTCACATTCATTTTTGAATGATATTTAGCTAGGTAGGCATTGTAAATTCACAATATTTTCTTTTATAATTTTAGAGTTGTCAAAATATATTGTCTTTGAAGGCAAATACACAGTTTCCACTGTTTCCATAGGAAGTCAAATATCAGTCTTCTAGTTGCATTTTTGAACATAATTTTAGGGGGTGCTACTTTACAATTTTTCCTTTTAGAGGTTAACCATTTTCTATGGTGTGCAAAAATACATTATTTTTAAAACTCTACTTGCGCCTCCTAGGGATTGTTGGATCCATGGCTCGAGATCTGTGCTAGGAATGCTCTGCCCCTCCCTGTCCAGTCTCAAACCTAATTTCTGTCTTGGGAAGATGATCTATATGCTTTTGTTATTGTTGTGTTGTGGATTAAACCAAGAAGAGCTCAACCACTGAGCTAAGTCTTCAGTCACTGACTATACGAATCCAAATGACTGTTCATCTTTCTAATATCCAGTTGAATTCAGCCAATGGGAAATATGAGTTGAAGATCAGAGAAAAGGAGAAGTGATCAGGATCATTTTCTTTCTGACTCACTTTGTGGGAGGTCACTCTGGATTTTCTATATTCTGTCATTTAATAATCATTTCAAAGTTGACCTGTCTGTATGACTGTTTAAACTTTCCAGTCCAAGTTCTGGCTTTAATAGTCATGACAAGTGCAGTATTACAAGGACCAGGTTCTCATACCATCACTTACTGTATACCTTTCAATTAGCTCCTTTGTAAACTCTTTGATTTGCGCCAGTTTGAGTTTGTCATCTGCTTCTTGGAAACCTGACTGATATGGTAATTGGTACCAGAAAAACTCTCTGATGGTTAATTTCATGTATCAACATGGTCATGCCACAGTGCCCAGCTAGACAGTCAAATGTTATTCTGGATGTTTCTGTGAAGATGATTCTGGTTGAGATTTATACTTAAATTGATGGACTTTGGGTAATAAAGATTACCCTCCATATAGGAGAAGGCTTTATTCAATCAGTGGAAAGCCCGAACAGGACAAAAGTATATCCTTCATCAGACAGGGCAGCCTTTGGATTTTATCTGCAAAATTGGCTTCTGGTTTTAAAGCAGACTGCCTTTGAAATTTAATTGCAAACTGCAGCTGTTTTCTGAGTCTGCACCCAGTCTGGCCTATCTTATTAACTTTTGGACTTACTAACCTTTCATACTTGTGGGAACCAATTCCTTAAGATAAATCTCTTTACACACACACACACACACACACACACACATCCAAAATCTTATTGGTTCTGTTTCCCTGAAGAACCTTGATTAATACAGGATCTTAGAAAGTAGACTCAGACCCTCACAATGAAAATCTGTAAAGGAATTGTTCATACATTCAAGGAGTTCACAGAAAATATTCTTGCTGTGAAGACTTGGGAAATAAGTAATTCATTGCATGAAGTCACATTGTAATTAACTCATCTAACCTCAGAAGATGAAATGCAGGTGGAGGCAAGGCATAATATGAGGTTGAGTAACTGTAGCACTTAGTCTCTATGACAACAAGGTTTTTAATAAACATTGCAGAATCACTTGGTGGCATATTTTAAACATATATAGGGAAACATAAATTAAGACTTATAAATGTAAAATAAGAATAAATCAAAGAATGAGAGGGCTTTCACATCACAGAGGATTTCAAGAAGTACTTCATATCTTATATCTGTACCACATGAAACTGATCCATTATTCTGATGACATTAATTGAAACTTTAATTACAGGGGCACAAAATATAAAAGGATGTACAGCCTGAAATGCACTGCTTGACATACAGAAGAGCCCAATCAGTTACTATATCATTTGAATGTGGGAATGAGTTGGTCATACAGTCATCTAAAATAAAAAAATACCCACAAATGGTGTTCTTCATGTAAGACAGTGATTAAAAGGAAGAGACTATCAAGTTGCATGGAATAGTTGGTATGATTCTTGCCCCTGTACCTTGGCAAGAAGATAGATGTTAGGGAAAAAAGAATAAAGTATGTCAGGTTCCTGAGCTATTTACATTTTATTGTAATGTATATTCATAGTATACACTATTATAAATTAATCCTTCTTGAGTATTAGACTTTAAAAGATTTCACTGGTTTTTCATATAGACTATAAATTAGTGAATGTCTTTAATCACTTTTGAAAGATCTTAAAATATTATTTTATCCAAATATTACTCTCATCTACTCTCCTGGATAGTCAATTAAGTATGTTAAATTTTCTCAAGGTATTCATTTTGTACTTATGCTTTCTTCTGCATTTTACATTTATTTATATCTCTGTGCTTTATTTTCAATGTATGACTTTTTTTAAACTTCACTAATTAAAACCTCATTAGTGTCTCAACTACTATAAAACCCATCCATTAAGGTTTGGAAAGGTTTTGTTTTGTTGTGTCTTTACTGCACTTCTAGAAATTTCATTTCACTGGGCATGGTGGTGCAGGTGTGTAATCATAGCGCTTGAGAGGCTGATGCAGGAGGAATGCCACAAGTTTGAGGCTTGCCTGAGCTACAGAGTGAGTTCAAGGACAGCCTGAACTACATGGGAAAACCCTCTCTTAAAAAAAAATTCCACTGGATATTCTTATAGTGACTAGTGCTTTGGATGAAATTCTGTCTTGTATTTTATCTCCTTGAATAAGTAAATTTACTTATTTAAAGTCTATTTCTGGTAACATCACTATCTAGATACTTGATTGAATTGTTCATATTGTCTTTTGGGTTATTGTAATGTTGTATCGTTTCTTTATATGTCTAGTTAAACTTTCTTGTGCAAATATTGTATGTGAAAACTTATATATCTAAGTTAATCCCTAAGATAATATTTTACTCCTCAGGAGAAAATTTCCATTTGTGTTTGGAGGTTTCCCAGAGGCATTAGTTCTCAGTTCAATTTTAGGGAGTTAAGTGGTTTAATAATGAGCTTCATCCCTGCAAGATAAAATTTTAGTGTTGAACTCAGCGGAAGCCCGCCTCAGGGATAGGCTGCTTGGAACCTGGCTCCTGGACACGCCCTACCACCTGGAACATTGAGGAGGCCCGCCCAAGACTGAAAACTGCCCTGGACTACTTCAGCTGGGCCCTCCCTCCCACCTAGAGCATCAGAAGATCTCAGTGGGCTCCAGTTAGTGTGAGAAAATTTGGAACGTTACTCCTAGGTGGTGAACCTTGAACTACAGCAGGTTGACTGTATCAGTGTGGTGAGTATACCCCTAAAATAGAGGTGTACAGGGGATAAATAGGGCCAGTAGTAAAACCCCCTCCAACTGATTGTAAGACTTTGGTGTGTCTGAAAAGACTGTGTGTGATCCCCTCCTACACATAGAAAACACCAGGCCGAGTGAAAATGACAAAATGAAAAAGCAAAATGCATTCTCAAACATATAGTTAACCAAAAGCAAGAATAGGGGACATTGAAATAGAGGACCCCAAAAGAAACACACTGGGAATCTCTGAAAAGATAGGAAGTGAAATAAAAAAACAACTGCATCAGGCTATAGAGGAAATCAAATTGAAGTAGTCTCCCATATAAAGATAGAAAAAACAACTTTATTAAAGGAGTTGTTGAATGCAGCTAAAGAAGAACTAGAGAAAAAAGTACATGAGCATGGGAAACTGATTGAAACTTTGAATGAACAATATAGAAAACAAGCAGAATTCATGAAACAAACTCAAAGAGACATCCAAGAAACAAAAAATTCTTTTGAAAGCATGCAAAACCGCCTAAGGGAAGCTGAGGATAGGATTTTGGACCTTGAGGAAAGGATCACATTTAGCGATCAGGAAAGGATAGAACTTTTAAAAATAACAAAGCACCATGAGATGACAATACAGAAGCTCCATGATGATGCCAAGAGCAACAATATAAGAATAATGGGCATTAGTGAAGATACAGGAGTCCAGGAAAATGACATATATAACGTATTTACAGAAATAATAGCAGAAAATTTCCCAAACATGGGGAAAGAATCTGATATGAAGATAAGTGAGGCATATAAAACACCAAACAGTCACAATCAACATAACTCCATGCTCAGACACATAACCATTAAGATCTCAGACATACAGCATAAAAACAGAATATTAAAAGCTGTCAGAGAAAACAACTCACCTATCAAGGAAAGCCCATTAGAATCATGGCAGACTTTTTAGCACAAACCCTCAAGTCAAGAAGAGCTTGGAAGGAGGTATTTCAAGCCCTGACAAAAAAAAACCTTCAACCCAGACTGATGTACCCAGCAAAACTTTCATTCAAATTGAATGGAGAAAAAAGATACTTCCATGACAAAGAACAACTGAAGAAATTCAAGTTCACCAAACCAACCCTAGAAAGAGTACTGAAAGATATACTAGACAGAGATAAAAATGACCACAATCACAAAAACAACAACAGAAAGAAACCACCAGGTAGGATAAGCAATTAAATAAGAAGAAAAGCAGAAAGAAACAACTGGAACATAACTTGGCAAAGTCAAGCCAGTACATATCAGTGATATCAATAAATATAAATGGCCTCAATTCACCTATAAAAAGAAATAGATTGACAGAATGGATCAAGAAACAGGACCCCACAATATGCTATATACAAGAAACACATCTGACCCAAAAGGAAACTCATAGATTAAAAGGCAAACAATGGAAAACAGTATTCCATGCAACAGGAACCCAGAAAAAAGCAGGGGTGGCTATTCTATTAGCAGACAACATGAACTTCAAACCTAAAATGATTAAAAGAGATAAAGAAGGTCACTACATTCTTGTTAGTGGTAAAATTCAAGGGGAAGAACTACCAATTATAATTATATATGTGCCAAACACAGGAGCACCCAACTATATTAGACAGATACTAATGGACATGAAAAACCAAATACACAAGAACACAATTATAACAGGAGATCTTAACAGCCCATTATCACAAAGAGATAGATCAACTAGACAAAAATTCAGCAAAGAAATAACAGAACTGAATCATACCTGTGAGCAATTGGACTTAGTAGATGTTTACAGAGTGTTCCACCCAACCACATCAGAATACACATTCTTCTCAGCTGCACATGGGACATTTTCCAAAATAGACCATATATTAACCCATAAAACATTCTTAAGTAAATGCAAAGGTATTGAAATCATACCATGCATAATATCTGACCATAGTGCACTGAAATTGCAAATTAATGGCAAAAGAAATTGTAAAACCTACATAAATACATGGAAATTAAATAAAAGCCTTTTGAAAAACCAGTGGGCTACAGATGAAATTAAAGAAGAAATAAAACGATACCTACAATTCAATGAAAATATAGAAACAACATACCGTATTCTGTGGGATGCAATGAAAGCAGTCTTAAGAGGGAAATGTATGGCAATAAACTGTCATATCAAGAAAACAGAATGAGCATAAATAAATAACCTAATGCTCCATGTCAAGCATCTAGAAAAAGAAGAGCAAGCTAAACCCAAAGCTCATAGAAGAGAGGATATTGTAAAGATTAGAGCAGAAACCAACGCAATTGAAACTAAAAAAAACAACAATACAAAGAATTAATGAATCAAAAAGCTTGTTTTTTGAGAGAATAAACAAAATTGACAAAAGCCTAGCTAACCTTATCAAGAGAATGAAAGAAAAAACCCAATAAGAACTGAAAAGGGAGAAAGTACTACAGATCCCATGGAAATTCAAAAGATCATGAATACCTACTTTGAAAATCTCTACTCACATAGAGTGGAAAACAAAGAGGAAATGGACAGATTTCCAGAAACATATGAACTACCAAAGCTCATCCAAAAAGATATAGCAATTTTGAATAACCCAATATCAGCTATTGAAATTGAAAATGTAATTAAAAACTTACCAACAAAGAAAAGCCCAGGTCTGGATGGATTCACAGCTGAATTCTCCAAGAAATTTAGAGAAGATTTGAAGCCAGTACTCCTTAAACACTTCAATGAAATTAAAAAAATAGTAATCCTCCCTAAATCATTCCTGGAGGCATGTATTACTCTGATACCAAAACCAGAGAAAGATCCAACCAAAAAAGAGAACTATAGGCCAATCTCACTAATGAACACTGATGCAAAGATTCTCAACAAAATACTGGCAAATAGAATGCAGCAAATCATCAATAAGATTATACATCACGACCAAATGGGGTTCATTCCAGGAATGCAGGGATGGTTTAACATATGCAAAGCAATAAATGTAATACACCACTTCAACAGAGCCAAAAACAAAAACCACATGGTCATCTCAACAGATGCAGAAAAAGCTTTTGACAAAGTCTAACACATGTTCATGATAAAACCCTTTAGAAACTCAGAATACACGGTGTCTACCTCAACCTCATAAAGGCCATCTATGACAAACCAACAGCCAACATTATAATAAATGGACAAAAACTGAAAGCTTTCACTTTAAAATCAGGAACAAGACAAGGATGTCCACTATCACCACTGCTTTTCAACATAGTTCTGCAAACACTAGCCAGGGCAATCAGACAAGAGAGAGAAATAAAAGGAGTAAAGATAGGAAAGGAAGAAGTTAAATTATCCCTATGTGCAGATGACATGATGCTCTATATACAAGACCCAAAAAACTCCATTACAAGACTACTAGAGGTAATAAACAAGTTCAGCAGTGTAGCTGGATACAAAGTCAATGCTCAAAAATCAATAGCATTCCTGTACACAAACAAAAAACTCACTGAGAGAGAAATTATGGAAATGTCGCCCTTTAAAATAATATCTAAAAAAATGAAAAAGTAATCAACCTAACTAAAAATGTAAAAGATCTATATGCTGAAAATTATACTATGCTGAAAAAGGACATTGAAGAGGATATTAGAAAATGGAAGGACATTCATTGCTCTTGGTTAGGAAGAGCCAGTATTGCGAAAATGGCCATACTCCCAAAACTGATATACAGATTTAACGCAATCCCAATCAAAATACCATTAACATATCTCACAGATCAAGGTAAAACACTACTAAAATTCATTTGGAAACAGAAGACCCCTAGAATAGCAAAGGCAATTCTAGGCAACAAAAGCAAGACAGGAGGCATCTCAATTCCTGACTTGAATCAGTACTATAAAGCCACAGTGATAAAATCAGCTTAAAGAACTAGACCTCAGGATCAATGGAACAGATTAGAAGATGTAAGCACAACTACAAAGACACTCAGCCACCTGATATTTGACAAAGGGGCTAAATATGTCCAATGGAAGAAGGATAGTCTCTTTAATAAATGGTGTTGGAAAAATTGGCTGTCTACATGCTGAAGACTGAAACTAGATCCATACACAAAACTAAAGTCTAAATGGATCAAGGACTTCAATATTAAAACAGAAACACTAAATCTACTGGAAGACAAGGTAGGTAGAAGTCTTGGAGACATAGGGGTAGGCAGAGAATTCATGAACCAAACACAAACTGCACGGGAAACACTTCAAAGAAGCAACAATTGGGATCTCACATTATTGAAAAGTTTCTGCACTTCAAAGGAAATCACCAACAGAGTGAAAAGTAAACCAACAGATTGGGAAAGAATTTTAACCAGCAACCCCTCAGACAAAGGAATTGTGTCCAGAATATATAAAGAATTGAAAAACTTTAAGCCCCCCAAATTCAAAGACCCTCTCCAAAAATGGGTATCTGAGATGAACACAGAGTTCTCAGAGAAAGATATACAAATGGCAAATAAATACATGAGGAAATGTTCACCATCACTGGTCATTCAAGAAATGCAATTTAAAACTGCATTCATATTCCACCTTACTCTGGAAAGAATAGCTGCCATCAAGAAATCAACTGATAACAAATGTTGGCAAGGCTGCGGGGGGAAAAGGAACACTGCTCCACTGTTGGTGGGAATGTAGACTGGTTCAACCATTAAGGAAATGCATATGGAGAATTCTCAAAAGACTAGGCTTGGACGCCCCATTCAATACAGCTATTTTCCTCCTGGGTATTTTCCCAGAAGAACTGAAAATTTCATATCACAGTGATACATGTGCACCCATGTTCATAGCTGTGCAATTTGTGATAGCTAAATCCTGGAAACAACCAAGATGCCCATCAACTGCAGAGTGGATAAAAAGTTGTGGCATTTTTATACAATGGAATATTACTCAGCTATAAAAAGGATAATCTTCAGGACTTCATAGGCAAATAGAGACAACTTGAGACTATCCTCATTAGTGAAGTAAATAAGAATCATATTTAGAAATATCATATTGTGTCTCTAGTGTAAAAAGTAAATAAGAACTACAAGAGTAATAAAACCAAAATGTGTAATTGCTATTGTAAAAAAGAGAGGAAAAGAAAGAGCTCTGAGGGATATGACTGCATGTATGTTTGAGTGTGTAAAATAGATGACCATATTGCTGACTCTTTGTTGGATCTTTGAGCAGAACTGTTTGTAGTCTGACTGTTTGAATGTTTACTATGTACCCTTTAACTTTGTAACTTGAACAACTACATCCAAGATGACACTATGTAATTTATAACTTACTGATTTCTTAGTGGGGCTTTTTCTCATTCTTTTTTATTTCTTTCTTTTAGAATTCTGTATTGTTGCTACGCTTTTTTCTGTTTTGCTTTTTTTCTTCTCTTTAAATAAAATTTTAAAAATGTATAATTGCTATTGTAAAAAAAGAGGAAATAGGAAGCGCTATAAAAGATATAGCTACATGTATGTTTAGGTGTGTGGCATTGATGACCATATTTCTAGGTTCTTGTTGGATTGTTCAACAGATCCGTTTGCACTCTCACTGCTTTAGTGTCCACTTTGTGTGCTTTGATTTTGTACCTTGAATAACTATTTGTAAAAGAACAATATGTAATTTTTCAACTAGTGATTTCTTCCTGTTTTTCTTCTTTTCTTGAAATTCTGTAATATTTCTACCTTTTTCATGTTTTCTTTCTGTTTAAATAAAAAAATTGGTGTTTCACTCCAAGAGATTAATCCTTACAATTTCAATTCAAAGTATGATTATTTACCAGAATTCCCATTGTTCACAGGTCATAGAATATATTCCTCTTACCTGTTGGCCCATAAGCAAAAAGCTTAGTATTTTCTAACACAAGGTGAAGGTTGTCACAAATGCCATGATCCGCCTTCTTTTTTCATTCTTATCTTAGGTCTTATATCCATACTTGTTCACAGGCTCAAAGCTCCAATTCTCTAGAGCAATTGCCTATTGTGTTTTGTTCATTCTTTATAGTTTTCAGTGAAAGGCATGGTCCTAATTAATTCCTCCACCATTATAATGAAATCTGGAAATAAAAGTTGAATGGTTTATAAAGTAGGTCTAAATGTTTTATTAGCTACTTCTGTGAAGAAGATTCCTCCATAATAAAATTTATTAAGTTTTGTAGAAAATAATTATTGAAAACTTCGACAGGAATTACTCATAGCTATTTAAAACACAGAGTTTTCAATTGTTATATTCATGAAAGCAAGGTTAAGAGTCTCATTAAGACATTTGAACATATTTATTTGGAAGTCTTTCCATATTTATTTTTAGCATCTTTTCTACTTTGTTTTTTTATTTCCCCTTGAGGCTATGTTATGGAAAGAAAATATATTTTTGGAAAAAATCCACAAAACCCCTGTAGTTTACTTCATGTTACTATGTAGATATTAACTTCTACAAGGGCCATTAAGTGAAAAAAAGTTGGAAATGACTCATCTATCAACATTTATTTCATACCCATATTTTCTTCTTAGTAATCACATTTCACTGTAAAAGATGAAGACATTGGACATGTTTTCTCATATATTTCACATAGGGGAGTCTTGGCCAGTGGGAACTGAGAATACTCCTGGGGATTTGAAAGAAAGTCACTTTCCTACGTAAACTTGGTCAACCCATGTATGACCATGAAGCCTAATGTTGTTGATGTTGTACAGGTAGTGCTATAGATAGCTGGAAAACACAGAGGTCTCCCCAAAATTGTTAAGCACCTAAGCTTACCTGGACCATCTGTACCTCTGTATTGCCAGGCATACACGAAAATAAATGTCATTATTTCAGCTCCTCCCATTTAAGTCTTACGTCACTTGAAGCCAAATGATTCTACTAATAAACATGTATTGAAGTGGGTTCTGTGTTTCCTCCTCTTGAGCCAAAGAGGACTGTGACTCCTTCAATGATTAGGATAAGGTAGATACAGCAAGATATATGAATCAGAGAGTAAAAGACTCCTTAAAAACTGGCAACACAAATAGAATGGGACATTTAGTCATATCTCAGTTAATATCTTCTACTAACTTTCCTGAAATAATCTTTCTTTTAAGAATGTGGTGGAAGAGACTGCTGTGTGACTTCTGAGACTAGATCACAAAGGGTGATAGAAACACAGCTATGGTGGCAGTCTCAACTATTCAGGAGGACTTTTGCACTGAGCTTCATCTCTGGATCATTTTTATATTTTTCTTTGAGACAGGGTCTCATTAAATTGCTAAATTGGCCAGGCAAGGCTTGTACTTGCAATCCTCCTGCCTCAGTCTTCCAGCATACTGAGATTAATGGTGTGCCCCACCATACATGGTTAAGACCCCATCTCTCAGAAAAAAGAAGGTTGTATAGCTCTTGCTAAGCTCAATGGAACACTCATGCTTGAAGTACTGAATATTTTCTTTTAATTTCTATATAAAATGTCTTACTACTTTCAGGCTGACATGGTGGTATCACAGGACGCTGAACCACTTGGTGAGTCCATATGTTGGTGTTCCTATTAATACTATTAATAGTTGGTTCATACTAGCAGAGACACCAAACATATGAATGAACAAATCTTCAGATGACATCCACCTCCATGCTGTAGCACAAAGTTCCTCCCAGTCTCCAACACTTCTCAGCTGAGGCCCCCAAGTATTGTGGAATAAAGATAAATGATCTCTGTCAAGCCCTGTTCAAACTTCTCACTAATAAAATCATAAGCATAATAAAATAAAATTAGCAAGTTCCTCAATTTGAGTAATTTTTTACCTAGGGATGGTAAACGCAACAACATTTCATCGCCTCACTTTAAGTTTATCATGATCTACCACATAACAGAAACTTAAAATGTCATAATGTGGTCCTTGTAGTTTTCATGAGAGCTAGCTTCAGGTTTGATACACCCAGACACAAAAACAGTTCTTTGGGTAAGCAAGTTTGGTGTTCACAAAGCCATCACTAAGCATCTTGATAAACAGAATTTTGTAATTTTTCAAAGAATGATAACAGTAAGAAAAACAAAACCTTGAAAGAGGATATGTTTCCTTTATGAATAGCAATCACTTTTCTGCAGTAAGAGAAAACTTAAAGAATCAGTAACAAACTGCAGATTGTCAAGTAAATGCATTATTTGGTTCAATTTGTGATATAAAATGAAAGAAGAAAATGGAAGGTCCTGATAATCAAAATCCCAGGAGTTTAATTAATAACTATGTGCCCTTTTGTAAGTTATTTCATCCCTCTCAGCGCTTGTTTTGCTTTTAAATTAAGAGTTGCATGCAAAAAGTAATAAATCTTTCAATTTTGAACTTGTGGGACAACATAGAAAAATGGTTGTGCTGGGTAAAAGTTGTCCCCTCTCCCAAAAATGTCCATATAGGAAATTCCAGAATCTATCACTATGTTATCTTTATATATGTGACACTTTACAGATATGACAGAGAATAAGAGAGGAGAGAAGTTGTTCCCAGATTTAGAGGAAGAGTTTATGAGACAAAAAATGTAGGCAGTTTGTAGAAGCTGCAAACAGAAAAACAAAAACAAAAACAAGGTTTTGCTTCTCTGAATCCCCAAAAGAAACAGTCCTTTAAGCACTTTTGGAATCCTGATGTCTAGAATGTAAGATGATAAGATTATGTTGCTTTAAATTTGTGGTAATTAGTTGCAGAAGTAACAGGAAGGTTGCACACATTAAGCACTTGGCTCTGCTATCAGGCTACACTACTTGTGTTTTTCTCCCTCTTCTATCACTTAATGAATATATGACCTTAGGCAAGTTACTTAATACTCTGTGCACCAGTTCAATCTTAAAAAAAAAATGAGTAACAAAACATTCAACCCTTCTCAATTAGTGAGATTTTGAGGAAAAATTTAGTATCATCTGAAAATTAGCTATTTTAAAATAAATGTAATCATCATGTTTCTGCTAAGGTGTACAATTTAGTATAGTCTTTTCCTTCATAAATTATAAATTTCTTTATGCATAATCTTGGAGCAAGAGGGATGTAGGAGCATTTACTTTAGGCATTGTTCATACAGCATCTCATCTGATAGGATTGTTTTCTTGGAAAACAAAAGTGGGTGGGGGTGATAATTTTGCTAAGAAACATAGTAACTAGCATCTCAAAGTTGTTTTTTCACTATTTTTTAAATTACATTTGCTGGATTATGATGAATGAGCAAATAACATTCAAAGAACCACAGCAGTGAGCACTAAGCCAATGTGTGAGTCTAGACTGGATGACACGAGGTCACCCCATCTGATCCACACTGGCAACATTCCTAGGTCTTTAACATCCAGGCTTTTTCAGAAAGGGCGAATATAAGCAAAGGGGGAAAAAGTTCCGGCCTGAAAACAATGCCGCGCTGCCTGCTTAGAAGTCTCCCCTCACCGGGGAGACTCTTAACTCCCCTCCACGCCCATCACCCAGCCCGCCCCAGGTCTCTCGCTGGGTGGAACCATCACGGCAGAAAGGCGGGGCACGTGAAGGGGTAAGTCCTCTGGCTATAAAAGGGGGCGGGGCCTCCCCGGAGGCCAGTGCGCGGCCGCAGAGCTCGATGGGCGCCGTCGCTCCGCCCCCGGTGAGAGTAGGCGCCACCATGGAGGAATACCACCGCCACAGCGACGAGGTACCGCCCCTCGGGCGCCTGGTAGCGCCCCCGCTCCTGCCCTCGCCTGCATGCGGGGACCCTGTCGGGTGGTCCCTTAGCTCAGAGCAACCCGGAGTGGTGGGATGTGGTGTCCTCTGAACCTGGATACTTTGGGCTGGGCGGAGGATCAGCCTCTCCCGTCCCCAGTCCTCTTCGCCGTACCCCGGCCCCCGAGATCCTAAGGGTGGACTGATTGGGAAGCTGACGAGGCCGGAAGCTCTCGAATCAAGCTTTGGGGTCTTAGCAAAGATGGGGAAAATGTGAACAAGGAGTGCCGGGCACAGCCCGTCTCTCAAACTGGCCTTGGAAACCGGTCTTCCCGCTGCCTCCTCCGCCCTTTGGAGTCCTTAGAAGCAGGTGCCCTAGCCCAGCAGCTTGGGGCCCTAGTGGCACAGCCGCGCCCGCTCCTGGGAACCCGCTCCTGTGGGTAGGGGAGGAGGGGTTGGAAGTAGCTACTTTACAGATTAGGAGCCTTTGCTTACTAACTCAGGTTTCCGAAGCCTCACCAACATCTTATGATGTCAAATGTTACCTTTTACTAATGGGAACTGTTACTTCATGGCGCCTGAAATGCCCCAAGTTAAAACTGCTTGGAATGGACAGATGCTCGTTTTGGATTCAGGCCTCTGACTAAACTGCAATAGCTCTAGCCTCTTTGTAGCTACTTGGAGGGTGGGGCCTATTGAATCCCAGGGTAAATTGTGACAGCATGCAAGGGCAAGATAGACAAAGACATTCTGTTTCCAGTGATGGCCACTGAACAACGATGCAGAAAAATAAAAACAATTCTATAGAGGAGATGCAGCATAAAACAATGCATTTGATCCTTGGAATGGGTTTCTGGTTCAGTGGAATCTTTAAGGATATGGGCTTTCTGCAGAAGCTGAAGCCACATTTAATTTTGTGTCACAGGGAGCGTACATACTTACAGGTTAATGATATTCTAGTTTTAGAAAATAAGAATTTGAAGCTGAATCAGGTGTACCATGCCTATAATGCCAGAACTGTGGAAAGCTGAGTCAGGAGCATCACTAGTTCCATTCCAGCCTGGAGAATGCAACGACGTAGTGAGACATAGAAAGAAAGAAAAGACTGGAAATGTATCTTGGTGTGCAGGCAGATTATTAGGTGACTTTCCAAATTGAAATGGGTATCTTTTGATTTCTAGAACAAATTTGACAGCAGATAAGGACATGGTTTATAGTAAAAGTAATTTTAATAGGGGTAAAATGTGAAACCTCATAATACTCCTAAATATGTAATTGTAATATGCTTACTACTTAGTAAAACTATTTTCATAATACTCCTAAAAATTTAGAAGTAATATTTTATTCTTTGTTTTTGGAAAAGTTCTGGAGAGTAATCAAATGAGTTAAAAATTTTACATCTATATTCAAAATCTAATTTCAGAATTACCATCGGAAATAACTTTAACTTGTGTAGAGTATTTTTTTTTCTAAATTGCTGATGCGATAAGCACCTCAAAAAAATCTTCATGGAAATGACTCTTGCTTTACCTGAAATGTCTTGGTTTGGATTTCAGTTCTTATCACATAACCTAGTTCTGTGCTCTGGGATACTTGAATGTCATTGACAATTGCTGTTAATTCAGGAGCCTAATGAGCTACTCCAAAGAAAAGACTTAAGTTTGGGGAGCAATTTATAGTGTTAAAGTGATATTAATACTAAATGATCAAGTATTTTAATAATCTTTAATTCAGGAAACCCTCATTTTTGACTAGTCTAAGCTAAAAAAACAAAATTGAAATTAACCAATGAAGTATTCTCTTCTTATGAGTCACATTATTTTCTCACTTAATTGAAACCATTTTCAGGATACTAACAGCAAGTAAACTTTACAACCACTCCCTTCATAGTTCATAAACTTTACAATACGGTGATCGTCAATCTCAATGGAGAGAGGTGAGGAAAGATTTCTGTACTTTTTTCTGTGTTTGGGAACAGAAAAGAACTGATGTTCCTTATCATCCTATTATTATGGTCTCCTGTCACTAACATCTGTCTTGTCCAGCTGCGGGTATTCTATGCCTTAGCATATATACTAATTTAAAAAGCCTGTGTTGAAAGCAGTTTTATCTTTCCCATTTAGGTTGGCTTTAATGCTGATGAGGCCCACAATATCGTCAAAGAGGTGAGTTAGACATGCCCATTTTGAAGTTTACTTCATTGATAGCAGTTTAAAAAAAACCACGTTTTGATTTTTTATTTAGAAATCTTAGTGCTGAAACGACAAGATTTTAAACAATAGCTAACTATAGAGGTGTTTCTGTTTTTTAACATGTTGTTGAGCATCATGAGATTTACTGTGAAAGAGATGTTTATGGACCAACCGTCTTAGTCTAGAAAATAATTTTTGTTTTCCAAAATCAATATCCTGTCTTTTGAATAAAATAATTTTTTATTCTAGTAGACCGTTATTTTAATTTTAATTCTATAAATGCATACATGTATATATACATGCATATTTTATAATTTAAAATCTATGTATGATGTATATGTACATTATTATATCAAATAGATATAAGATCCTAAGAATGTCTGCCTTTGGCCATTATATAGCAGTTTTAACCGAATATAGGAAAAAACAAGCACTTGACATCTTTTAGACACTGATGTTATGGCAAACTAATATCTTAAGAAAACTTAGAAACTTATAATCTGGTCCTTTGTTAAGCAAATAGGAAGGATCTTCTCTTGGGAAATCAATTCTATTAGAAGAACTTTAGTTATTGTAGTGGTACCTATATAAATGTGGGAAAAGTAATTATGAACATTTTAATAGTACTTAGTCATCTTTAACTCTGCCAAGTCCTAGGAAAAACAAAACAAAACTGAGCCCACCCAGAAGGTGGTCTTATATGGCTGTTGGGGCCTGTTTCTTTGCAGGCCCTAACTGTGCTGAGTCTGGGCTGGATCAGCATTGTTCACATCATGAGTCCATCTTGAGACAGCACCTTACCTGCCTGATTGCCCTTGGGGCACCTGCTTGCAAAGAGCTCAGACAGGTCTGGCTTGTACACATAGGAACAACTGAATGTCTGAGGGGGCTAGAGAGGCATCTGAAAATCCTGCCATATTTTAATATGTCAAAATCATGTATTAACACCATATCATCCAGAAACATTTTCTTATATAATTGGTAATTAATTGTGTAATAATTATTATAAACATTGTAAAATCAGAAATGAGGACAATTTGGAAGTAAAGGTTAACGAAAAGGGCAAGAGTGAAAACTCATTTTTCAAAATAGAAAGTCAACAGAAATTTTTCTTGCTCAATGAAACATAAAAGAAACCATTCTGGGACTTTGGTGGGGTGTCTTTAATTAGTGCCTTCTGCTTTACTCAAGTGCTGAACCAGAGGAAAAGAGTCATCAGAAAAAAAACTCACCACTGTTATGGGTGAAATCTAGGTAGATAACTGTAGGTTATTTAACTCCTGCTTAGTTTAGACGTTGGAAGAGATATCCAAGGGAAAGCTTTAGTCAGCAGAGAGAAATACTTACCCAGTTTGATACCTTTCATTGAGCTGGGTAGAGAGGGCAGAAATAACAAAACCCCAAGTCCAGGATGTTTTTCCAAGCCTAAATCCAACAGCAATTGTCACACAGCAACCGACTAACTCACTCCCTCTTCATGGGAGGGAATGATTTTTGGGATACAAGACCAGGGTTATTAAGGAAAAATCTGTGTGCAAGGAGCTGTCAGGAGTGGAAAACAAACATGTTCCTAACAGTGTCAAAACTCTACACTGAATTAAAAATAGTGGATTCACTATTTTGAGAGAGAGGAATGGGAGGAAGGAGGTAGGTAACCTGAGGGAAATTGTCAACTTTCATAGTAGGAGTACTATGGATGGTGTCTGTAATTTGTAAATCACACAAATATTGATATAAATGTTATTTGGCGATACATAATTCTTAGAAAAATAAACAGTTGTACACTGAAAGTGTTTTCTTCTGGTGAATGGAATTGGGGACAGGGAAGCAAAGAGTGAGGATGTATACTGTGGTATATGTTAGTCTGACATTTTGAGTTAAAAGAACTGTGCTGCTTAAACTGGGATGTACATATGACAGTGACCAGGTGGTGCTGGAAGCTATTATATACATTTTAGAGCATGAATTTTAAGTTGTACTTGCAAGAAAGAGTTAAGAAATATAAAGAACCAAAAACATTTTCATATAAACTGACACATTAGCATCAAAAGCAAGATTCACTTGAATTTTTTTTATATGAAACATAAGATTTCAAAGAAATCTTTAGTTCACTCCAGGTTACTTTCAACTACATGTCTTTGCTCTTTCTTCCTCCTTTCTTCTGATGAGCCACCTTTTTCATGTTGTTGAAACATTCTTGATTGATGCCCCTGAGAAGTGTGAGAGTGAGCACTACGATAAATCATTTCAGTGCTTCCTGGCAGTTGCAGAATTTTCTGTAGTCATTTCTCTTTTCCATATCTCTTGCTTATCTTATTTTCTTTGCTTTAATTCATTGTTCTGCACCTCCATGCTAATATATTTTTCTAAACTTTAGACCCACTCATTTATTAGTAATATACATACATTTTATTTGTTGGTAGTAGTAGAATTTGTTCCTCCCAAAATATCCTCAAAGAAAAAGTGACTTACAAATCAAATTAACTTGGAATTTAATCTAACATGGATTTGATTAAAAATGCCAGAGAGCATATTGAAGCAATATTGCCTCAACACCAAGCGTTAATAAGTACCTGTTGTGTTTGTGTGTGTGTGTGTATATATGTGTGTGTGTGTGTGTGTGTGTCTCTCTCTCTCTCTCTCTTCCCCTCCCTCCCTGATATTACCTTGGGAATACAGAGCTGTTTAAGGATTTCATTGTCTAGTGGCATCTTGGGGTTTGGTAACCAGACCAGATATTAGTATTAATTATCAGGGCTATTGACATTGGGATGCACACTACATAATGTTTTCTATTTTTTAGAGCAGAATTTGGAATAGTCCTATTAGATAACCTGGGGGAACAAAACAAAACAAATAAGCAAAACTCAATTGCTTTCTCATTAAGGAAGGGCCATCTGAAAAGAGCAAAAGGTTAATCGCAAGGTCACCAGTTTTGTAGTGATAAAGCTAGAATTAAAATTCTGTTCTCCTGACCCTTACTCTCCTGTCCTTCCTAATCTGTCATGTTACTCAATTCTCTACAATAATTTGAGTCACATTAACGTTGTGAACTTTTCTAAAGTATTTTTTTACCTTTTTCAGTCAAGATTTTATATTATCCAACTTAAGATTCTATATTAGCATCTTTATGAATCATTATAATCTAATTGTAAAGTATACATGTGTTTGTATGTGCATGTGTATGTGTGTATGTGAAACTATATCCTGAAAATAAAGGCATGCTTTATTTTCCAGGTTCTATCACTTAAATATTAAAACACCAGCAATATGATGATAATACTTTATTTATGTACTTTCTTTGTGCCAATTACTATGTTTGAGCAGTTGGTATTCATTATCTTATTTTATCCTCTTCACAAACTGTTAAGATGATGTCATTGTCCTTTTTGTAAGGATTCAGAAAATGGAGGTTTGAAGATGTAAGTCACTTGCTAAAGGTCACACAGCGACTTAGGTACAGAGCTGGCCTTAAAACCTAGGATTACGATTCTAAAGCCTGTGTGCTTCATCAGGTGTCAGAAATGAATGCATGTGAGAACTGTAGGGCGTTAGATTTGCTCTTTCCAAAGCATCTTTATTTATTTTCATTGGTAGTTATGCTAGTTGTTTTATAGCTAGACAATTACAAAATATGAATTAAAATAATAATTATGTATAAGAAATATCTTTTTAATTAATCTCCTCCCTCATTTCTAGCATTTGAGCCCTAGTTTATATCCCAACTGTTTCAAAACTACTCCTTAACCAATTAATATCATCCTTTTAAGCTCCCCCTACACCATAGTCATTTTATAACTTCCCATCTATAATTAGTCTTTTTTGTGTTGTAGATATCAGAGATTTTCTTGTTATCATCTCTGCTAAATTAAGTCCTTCACAATAGCAGTCGTGACATATTTATCTTTATATGACTCATAGTATTTCACAGAATGAGGTAAAACTTGTAGAAATGCTTTGAAAACTCTTAAGCAACAAAAGACAATGTATAATAAACACTTGCCAGACACATATTTTCTAAGATGCTTTATTGTGTTATATATGTATTTTATGCTTTGAATAAATTTTTGTTGCAATTTATGTCAAGCTCATTTGTTTTGGTTAATTTAACTATCCTCTTCCCTTCTAGTGTGTGGATGGGGTGTTAGGAGGTGAGGATTACAATCACAAGAACATCAACCAGTGGACTGCAAGCATAGTGGAGCAAACACTCGCACATTTGGTTAAGCTGGGGAAAGCTTACAAATACATTGGTAAGCATCAGTATCTTTCCTCACTGGGTCACCCACCTTTATTCTAATGACTTTCTCTGAATTTTGAGACCACAAATAAATGGGACGTACTGAAAGCAAGTATTATAGGGTATGAAGTGCTTTTGATTATTCATTTAAAGATAGTGTATAATAATACCTAAAAGAAGATTTTTCATACTCAAAAGCAGTTTGAACTCCTTGCTCTGGGTAGCAGTACTTTTTGCATTTGCATCAATTTTCTTTCCACTGAGATCTGTCTTCCTTTCAGTGATCTCATGCCTCTCTTTAAGACTGTGAATGTGTCACACACTCCATTGTAAAGTGAAATATTTCCTGCATTTCTGTATTTCAGTTCTGCCCACAACAGAGCATACGGTGTATCTTAGAATTTTCCTATAGTATAACTACCAGTGGTTATAGCAGTGATGCACAGCCTGACTGCAATCAGTGGACTTAAAATTATGATGGTAGATAATCAAGACGAGAGACTTTTTTTAGTGTACTTGCTATTTTTTCAGCTTTGTAAAAATTATTTTTTTAGCACTGGTGACTGAGCTGAAGGCCTTCACACTGGGATACATCTGCAGTATCCCTGTTCCCTTTTTGTGAGACAAGTCTTCACCAAATCACTACATTACCCAGGCTAGTTTTAAACTCAGGATCCTCCTTCCTCAACACCCCAGAATCCTAGGATTATAGAAATGTGTCACCATGCCCAACATTTTTAGTTTTTAGTACTCTGAATTCAAACACTTCAGTCTTGACTTTCCCTTTATCTGGAAGTGTCCTCATTCTGTGATTTTATTTGTAGTGACTTGTGCAGTGGTCCAGCGGAGTGGATATGGCTTTCACACAGCCAGCTCTTGCTTTTGGGACACCACATCTGATGGTAAGAGACCTTTAAGATAATTCACACAACATCAGACTTTTCTAGCAATGTTAGTATATTTTGTATCAAATGCTTATTTAGCTCTAATTAAATTCTGTAAGACTTGCTTTTTAAACCTAGTTATAAGTGTGCCTTTAGACCAGTATAAAAATGAAATATGAAAACATAATAAATTTGAAAAAATACATATTAAAATTACGAAAAATGTGTATATTCCCATTGCCCTGGTAATTTTGATATTTTAATGATATTTGAAATTCTTTTCTTGTGTGTTTTCAGGAACTTGTACCGTAAGATGGGAGAACCGAACCATGAACTGCATTGTCAATGTTTTTGCCATTGCAATTGTGCTGTGACCATCTAAAAATATTGGGCTAAAGCCATTAACTTAATAATTTGTCAGTGTATCCTTTCCAAAAAGAATAATACTTACTACTATGTTAGAAGACAAGTGTGTAATATGCTTCAAAGCTATTGATTAAACCTATTATAAGCAAATAATCTCAGTGTGCTAACAGATAATCTCATATTCATTAAAATAGGAAAAATTGAATATTAACAAAATAAATGGGGAAATATGGCTTGGCAAAAAATAAAATCTTACATTTATATCAGCTTTTCACTAACCTTATTATGAACCTAAGGAGACAGGAAAATCCATTCAGAAAACATTATCTTTCACCTATAGAACTTCCCAGAGATAAATATATGACCAAAAAAGCTACAAGGAACGATGTGGAGCAATGATAAGAATTAGCTAACACCTCTTAAGTTTTTTATTTCTTACCCTTACTTAGTTGTGTATAATATTTAGTGAAAAGTTCTGTTCTTTTTTCTATAACTAATGTTATAGTAAGAAGTATGATTAACTTGTTCACTTTTTCTGAGAACTGATAAATGCATTTTTTTAAAAAGAAATTCAATTTCTTGGATTTATACTTGAAGTTGAATTAAATCTGATAACCCCAAATGCCTGCTTAAGCAAAATTAGTTATACCATATGATTAACAGTACATGATTCAGGCAACTGCCTTACAATCCATTCATCCATGTGAAACAAACATTGGATGCCTGTGTGAACATATTTCTCTGTTAGGCATTACAGCTATCAATGTGTTGTTCAAATACAAGTTCCTTTTTGGCAGTTGTTCAGTTGGAAAACTAGCATTTTTGTTTAGGGGAAAAAACAATGAGGTTATTTATAAGAAAGGAGAAGAGTCTGGCTGTCCACAAAGGGGTCAGCAAAATGAAAAGCGCTTACAGAATTATAAACATAATTTTAACAGTTGTATCTAGCAAGTTAAAATGCATTAAATATGCAACTCTTAGTTAAAGGCCTTATTAGTAGTCTTAACTATACAAGTAATAAATTTTATCATTGTTTTAGTTACAACCATTTGTAAATAATTTTAAAAACTTAGAGGGGCTGTAAATTGAAAGCAGTAAAGTCAAAAATACAAGTATACAATCATTAGCAAGCTATCTAATACCTCAGGGCTTAAGAACTATTTTTAAATTTATTAAGAGAATAAAAGATAAAGATTAGGGTACACAGCTGGCCACCAAATGCGAAGTCAATCTGGTATGTAACCTTGAAACCATAATCAATCTTCCATAGTACCATTAACAATACAGTGGAGACTAGAATCATTACTTACTCATTTTTTTCAGTCAGTCTCACTGTGTATCCCATACTGGCCTGGAAACCAGAGAAATTTGCCTGCCTCAGCCTTCTGAGTCATTCAATTTTTGGAGAAAAGAAAAGCTTAGTATTAGTCTTGAGACTATTAAGGCAGTACTATTGTAGGAGTGCTATGCATGTACTTGTGAATAACAGTAATTGTTCAACATTTAAGAAAAAGATTAAGAAAATAAAAGGATAGAGTTTAATACAATGATCTGTGTTTTGGATACATAAAAATTTTCAGCCATTACCTTTATGTTACCTTATGCTGCTGGCTTTTGTGCCCCTGGAGATTATAATAGTGACCAAAAAAGCTGCATAGTTAAGACTCATTTTTGATTGTCATTTTTGAAGCCTGGTTTCAAAAAATCAAATTATACCTCGTGAGCTTGCTCTCTGCTCTGTTTCTAGTTACAACATAATAAAGATTATCTTTCTGTGCTGTACTTTTGCTTCTGGCTGGTCCTTCAGTAGCTAAAGAAATTACATTGTATTTACTCTAAACAGGGTTGGGGATGTATATGGAGTCACATAGATATCTTATGCAAATAAATGCCACTAAAATTGTAACCTCCACTATTCACCATTGCAACATAATCGATATCTTGTATTTTTCCTGCTATAGTCTTAACACAAAATTCAAATTTAAAAATTCAGTGTGAAATATAGTCTGTGACTATTAGCTTTTAATGATTATTTATTGGCAAGGAATTTTGTCCTGATTGTCAATTGCAATTGAGTTGTTGCTTTTTTTAATTATGGACTTTAAGTGTATAAAATTAGGGTATTCAAATGTAAATAGTAACTCAGATTTTGTAAAGCTATAATTTTTTATGTTAGTAAAGTACTAGTATACTGCCTAAATGATGGCAACATCTTATTACACTTTCTCTAGTAAAAAACACTTTTCTGCTCTTCTTCATATGTTGGGTGTTATCTAATTATGATTCATTGAATGTGTTTTCACCACCTGCATTTATCATCACATTTTTCAAGTAATTCTTAGAATATTTAGCATCACATTTTCAAAGTTTAAGTAAAAATAGATGCCTAAAAATGTGAGAAAAAGCCGTGACTTTTTGTGGCCAAGGAATATGATCTCTCTGGGGAGCCAGCTACAAAAAGGAAAAGAAGAGGAAGCCACTCCACTCTCCCAGAGAAAGTGTGAGCGAAGGAGTGAAGAAATATCAGGAACGTTATATGAACTGATTCTGTGCATAGAAAACCACAACAGGAAACCCCAAGAATGGGAATTAAACACTTCTCCCTTAGTACTGGGCACTGATTCAGATTTTTAAATGTTGTATACCCAGAGTTTAAGAAAATAGGTCTGTGGGTCATGAATAGTCTGTGAGTGATCAGTTAGCCTCGGTTTCAGAGTTAGTGAAGGCCCTCCCACCACAACTCAGCCCTCTTTGTTAATTGGCTAATCAAGTCAGACTTTTCATTTGTTCCACAAATGGCTAATAGACAAAGGGTAGGAAATGAAGTCAGCTATGGTCTATGTTTAAGGCCAATTCAATATGTGTGGATACAGTTGCTATCGTTGCAGCCGTGATAATGTGGATTAGGCATTGCCACAGGAAAAAAATGTTCCATGAATCGTTACTATGTTCTTTAAGAGGCAATTTGGCAGCATCTTGTCAGGCTTTCAAGATCTTATATCACATAACACAGTTCTTTGGATTATACTATTCAAATAATCAAATGAGTAGAAAATGAGAAAAGCAAACAAGAATTTTCTTCATGATATGGTTTCTAATAGCAAATTTAAAAATGAAAACTAAAATGTTCACCAAAGAAAGAAAAAAGAACTTATGGAAGATAAAAAGGGAAAGTATCACTTTTTCTTTCATCTATTATATGGTTTAGAATAAACAATTATATGTTAATTTTAAAACAGTGAAAATTACACAGCACATGAATACATTATTTTCACGAAAAGTATGAGAATGTAATACAAAATTTAATGAGAACTTTGTCTGCCATATTTTTGTTTTCCTTTGTGTTTTGGGATGGGATCATGCTATGTAACACAGGTTGGCATTGAACTCGCTATTTAGCCCAGGCTGGCTTCAAACTTGCTGATCCTCCTACCTCAGCCTCATCAGTGCTGGGATTACAAGGGTATGCCACCACACCCAGTTTGCTTTACATATTGTCTTTGTTTCTTTACCTCTGTATCCACTACTAAGAGATAAAAACTGGTATCATTTTGATATACATGATTCCAGGCTCTTGTTTTGCATTTATATAAATGTGGATATATTTTTTACTGTTTATTATTCTACAGGTTGCTCATTTTATGCAGCAGTATACATTAGGAATTTTTTTCATGTCAGGCTATAAAGAGTGACATTGTTAAGTTTCGCTGCTATATTGTATCCTATGAACAGGTCATATTCCTTTATTCATTTTTCTGTTGATGAACTTTTAGATAATTTCTCATATTCTACTCTTGCAAACAATCTTCTATGAAAATCTTTGTCCAGACTTCTTAATGTCCATGTACAAACATGTCTCCAAAACCCTTTAGAAGCTGAATTATTGGGTTATGTAGCAAATGCACATTTTACATTTTAATTGCTTTTCTGTAATGTAAAAGTAATCTGACTTGACAAGAAATAAGACAATGAAGATGCTTAAAAATAGCAAGTTACCAAATACGAATGACGAGATCCTGTGCCAGTTCTTAAAAGCAACAATCTAAAATAAAATTCTATGTGAAGCATAGCATAACCCCCAACCTGAAAAAAAGCACAAAAATCATACACATCTGGCCTGCCTTTTACTGATATGCTTGGGATATCATCTGTGTGTGTGTGTGTGTGTGTGTGTGTGTGTACTCAAACCATAGGCACACTTTAATTTCTTATTTGTTAAGTCAGTGTTGAACGTATGCAAAATCACAGAGACCACTCTTCACCAAGACTAACTTCAATAATACTCACCTTTGCCTCCCTGCTGCCACCAAGTAGTGATTGGCAGAGTGCAGGAGGGCTCTATTTTCAACCTGATTCAATCTCCATTTGGATATGTGATCTTAATGTAATTTCAGCTTTCAAAGCTATATTTAATTAAATTAGGGGGATATATTAGCCCCTTTTAACTTTAATATTGTGGAGTAAAAATTCAAATCAAGAACCTGATATTTAGATATCTGTTACATGTATGTATGTATGTATATATATATATATATATATATATATATATATATATATATAATCTGATGCTAAATTAACCCCTGGCATCTGTTCACGAACTTCACTGGTACTTCTTCCTAATGGTATGTGTTAGGGAACTTTACAGTGTTAAACTGGAATGGTGCTTGAGGTTAGGCATGTAACTGCAGTAAATTGCTTACCTAGTATGAACAAGGCCTTGAGTTTGATTCCCAACACAATGAAAATGAAGAAATACTGGTTTTAAGCAGGAAAGCAGTTTCAAGCAAGAAACTTCATTAAAACTGGCCATGCACCTGAATTCAGAAGGGTAGAGCAAATTAACAGAAGTTCAGACCAGCTTGGAGCATAATCTTCACATCAGTAAACAGATAAATGTTATGAGCAAGTCAAACTCTATATATGACATTTGCAAATTTCCTAACTTTCCTTTTGAAGGATCAGACTAGTGCAAGAAAGCAGACTTCAGAATATTCTTCTGCTGTTCTGCTGTGTGTGCCACTACTTTGGCCAGTGCTTCCCAAATTAATCCGCAGACCACCCACCGTGGGGACGCCTGCAGTGCCAGCTGAAGTGAAAACATCCAGGCTCCATTTTTGATGTGCTGGATGAGAATCTGAGAGTAAGTTGGGGAAGAACTGAGCTTCTCTACTTTGAACACCCTCCTCTGATCATGTGCGAACATGTTTAAGTAGAAAAACCATTCTTCTAAGGAGTCAACTGTGATTAAAACACAATTGATAGGATTTCCAGTTGTAAACTCAGGAATGAAATGCATTGTTAGGTAGAAGTAAGAGTGCACGGTGAAGAATACAAGGAGCATGTGGCTGTCTTCAGCAAGGAAAAGTCTGGAGAGGGAAACTCCGGGATGCCAGGGTTCACAGAATTGAGGTGGGTTGAGGAAAAATTCTCATCATAAAGGGAGTTGATGAGGACTTCGAGGTTGCCTGTGCCAACCTCCCAGCTATAACATAAATCCTTTCCATAAGCACACTTGGCGGAAGGTTATTAGGGGAGGTGTCCTGGGGCCTGAACCGAGTGTTGTGTTTTATAGACAGATGTAGTTACCAGGTTATTTTTTTCCCAATTAACTGGTCCTGCTCATGCTGAAATCAAACAAGTAAGGGAGCACAGTCAGGTTTAGTGTCAGCTAGACTTTGGGAGAGCTTTATCTCAAGAAGATACACACACCTTGAACTTACAACTTTCGTTGGAACGGGTTTTGAAAGATATTACTTTGCTTTTTTTATTTTGAGTTGATTTCTCATTTTCGATTTGTCTCCCCATACAGTTCAGCTGGGCTGCCGCTAGGGGACAGAAGGATGCCATTGTTTGTGCACTTGAGTACAAGTTTTGAAGTTTGTGCTCTCTGTGAGATGCAAAATAATGGCTCTTTCCTCACTTTGGCTCCTTGCCACAAACAGATTGTCAGAGAGCTCTAGCTTTTCCTTTAAAATGTATCCTTTTGTCCAAATGTTTGGAATGTGTCACCTTTAAGCTCATCACACTGGAGCCACAGGCCCTTGTATGTAAGTGGGAAAAACAGCAGCATTCTTCAGTTTGTAACAACTCTTCCCCAGAGAAAACACCAGAGTTTTTATGTTTCTTGTTTTTCAGGGTCTCTAAACTGTGTCTCATTTGTATTCCCTAGCAGCCCTTCCAAGGTTTCTTTTGTCTGACCTTTGAAGATATATTCTCCTTGCCTGGTCTTTTCCCACATGTAAACAACAAGATTAGGTCAGTAATTCATACAGTAAATATTTACATTCACTATGTACCAGACATTATGTCAAATTTTGGGAAAATGAATAAATCCTTTCCCTCATGGAGCTTCTTTTCTAGTGAAGAGGTAGACAATAAAAAATATGGTCAGGTGGCAATAATGTTATGGAGAAATGATGAGTAAGAAATAAAGAATAGGAGGAGAATTATAAGTAAATAAGTTAGACAGAAATTAGTATACAGTCCCTAAGGGACTGGAATCTCAAAGAAGCCAGCAGAAAGAATGAACACATCACAATTATGATGGAGGTGCGCCAGAAAAAGGCCAGGCCTCTAGATAAAGATGCAATGACCAACCCTACATGCCTCCCTAAGGAATAAAGAGTAAGTTGGAATTATATTTAGCATCATTTGGTCCATTAAAGTCCAGATATGCATCAGTTAGCCAGGTAGGTGCCAAGAGTATTTGGACACATCCCTTCCCAAAAAATACCTTTGCTCTTCCTATGTACACTTGCTGTGTGACCGGCTTCCCTATTGGACTCATATTAGCTAAGCAGCTACACTTATAATTATTTAGGTTGGTGGTAGTTTGATCTATGTTGTGCCCACATTGTGACTGCTGTATAAATTAACCCTGACAATGGGTCTTGGTGGCAACTTATTTCCAAGATCCTCAACTCATTTCTCAGGAGCCATTCGTGTTCCCCAGTTAACCTTTTGCACTCTTAACTTATTTGTTCTTTGGAATTCATTCTTCAGTTTCAAGGAACATGAATTATACATATTTGACCTCTAGTAGGTTGGGAGTTAGATTTTCCCCTGTACTAGGAGGGCAGGGTGTAAAAGAAAGGGAGGATAACTGTTGGTGGGAATGTAGACTGGTGCAACCATTATGGAAATTCATATGGAGAATTCTCAGAAGACTAGGATTGGAAGCCCCATTCTATCCAGCTATTCCCCTCCTGGGTATTTTCCCTGAAGAACTGAAAAGTTCATATCACAGTGATACATGTGCACCCATGTTCATAGCAGCACAATTTGTGATAGCTAAATCCTGGAAACAACCAAGATGCCCATCAACTGCAGATTGGATGAAAAAGATGTGGCATTTTTATACAATGGAATATTACTCAGGTATAAAAAGGATGATCTTGAGGACTTCACAGGCAAATGGAGACAACTTGAGACTATCCTCATTAGTGAAATAAATAAGAATCATATTTAGAAATATCATATTGTGTCTCTAGTGTAAAAAGTAAGAACTACAAGAGTAATAAAACCAAAATGTGTAATTGCTATTGTAAAAAAGAGAGGAAAAGAAAGGGCTCTAAGGGATATGACTGCATGTATGTTTGAATGTGTAAAATAGATGACCATATTGCTGACTCTTTGTTGGATCTTTGAGCAGAACTGTTTGTAGTCTGACTGTTTGAATGTTTACTATGTACCCTTTAACTTTGTAACTTGAACAACTGCATCCAGGATGACAGTACATAATTCATAAATTACTGATTTCTTAGTGGGGCTTTTTCTCATCTTCCTTTTTTTTCTCTTTCTTTTTATTTTTTTCTTTTAGAATTCTGTATTGTTGCTACCATTTTTTCTGTTTTGCTTTTTTTTCTTCTCTTTAAATAAATTTTTAAAAATGTATAATTGCTATTGTAAAAAAAGAGGAAATAGGAAACACTATAAAATATATAGCTGCATGTATGTTTAGGTGTGTGGGATTGATGACCATATTTCTAGGTTCTTGTTAAATTGTTGAACAGACCTGTTTGCCCTTTCGCTGCCTGAGTGTCCATATTGTGTGCTTTAATATTGTAACTTGAAAAACTATTTCTAAAAGAACAATATGTAATTTATCAACTAGTGATTTCTTATGTTTATCTTCTTTTCTTGAAATTCTATAATATTTCTACATTTCTCTGTTTTTTTCTCTTTAAATAAAAAAAAGAAAGGGTAGATATTGGGAAATTTGCTATTTTAGATGAGACTGTCAGAAATATCTCACTCATAAAGATACTATTTCAGCTGTAACCTGAAAGAGATGAGTGACCAAGACACACAGACATTTGGGAGAACAGCATTCCAGACAAGGGGAACACAAATGTGAAGATCTTCTGTTGGAACCAATCTCAACATGTTTGAGAAACATTATGGTGGTTAGTGTCATTGGAGCTCAGTGAGAAAAGGGGAAAGTGATGGGAAATATGACTAAACATGTAACAAGGGATCTCATTATATAGGACCATCTCTTGAGATGATGCCTCATTGGTGATTTTGAGTAGAAGAGTAACTTGGTCACCTTGGATACTGTGAGAAGAGAAATAATCACATTCTGGAAATGGTTTTGGATTTAGGGCTTGATAATGAACTGCATGTGGCATGTACAAGAAGGAAGAGTTGGGGACATGCTAGGGTTTGGGCCTAATGAAAGGGAGTTTCCATTTTGGGGGACGGAAAAGACTGTAGGACAGGCAGTGAAAACTAAAAGTTTTCTGTGGAGGATGGGTGGGTCTGAAAGCCAAGTGATGGTTTGCAAGTAGAAGGGACTGATCAGTTGTGTCATACACTGATGAGGTAGCTGACATCTCTTCTGGCTGTATCTGTGGCTATAGTTGCTACTTGCTTCACAACCTTAGTGTCATTGGTAGGCTTTTCTGCCATGTCAAATACATCCAAGTGTGCGAGTCTGTTCTATCTGACCTTAGAACATAATGGTTCTCTCTGTTCTGTCCTCAGTTTCTAGTTTGTCAGCATTCCAACAGATAAGAGACACCCATGCTCCACCATGTCAGGGAACAAAAGAACAAACCACTTGAGGTTGCATTCAAAAGCCTCCTCTTTACCACTCCCTATGCAGCTCTTAGATTCAACTATTTGAGAGCAGACTAGACTAAGTCTATTTAGGGGTGTGCTTCTCCACGTAGAGTGATGCTTGGGGTTGAGGATTTATCTCATCTCTTTACATAGCGCCTAGGGCTTTAAGCAACTCTGCTCCCTCATGACTATTAATAAACCCTTGCTTCCAATCCACACAGATAACCCTATGTGGTCCAAGACACACAAGGGCCCTTGATCTAGAATTTGCACTGCACTGTATTTAAGGATTATGCTATAATCATTTTGTCTAGTCAATGGGTTTACTAAAATAGATGCATGTTATTCTCACCCAATTTTTTACTGCTTAGTTAGCATCATGACCTAATTATACTTTTTCTGTAGCTGTCACTAATTAAATTCTAGGTTTTAAATTTGCATTCTCTTGCCCAGTTAGTTTTTGAGATAAACTCCTACCTTTTCCCCATTCCAGTGAATTTTGTATCTCCATTCATTTACTTTGATGAAGTAAATTTATTATGATGAAGGTATAGCATAACTTTTGGGGGAAACTCACTGTCCTGACTCAAATCCCAACCTTTATCATGCTAGAGGCATGATATTGGAGAAATTGCATAACGTTTCTGTTTCAATTTCCTCTTCTGAAAAATACAGTTGATAATGATTCTGAAAGTTTAATGAGATAAAGCACATAAACTTCCATAGCACATAGTAGAAGCAAAGTGAAGGAGCCTGGTAGGCTGGATCCATAAGGAAGGAAAATTTTGAACAAACCCTCTGTCCCTAGCTAATATGCAACAATTATGTAAAACAGTGATAAACTTTGCATGGTTTAAACTATTGAGATTTTGGTGTTATTTGTTGTTTCAACATAACCTAATCCTTACTAAATCAGAAATTGATTATGGAAATGGAGCTTACTTCTTATGGTTATATCTACATACACAGAAGGTATATCTTTTTACTCTTTCAAGTCTTGTGAATATTCCACGCTGTCTATTTTTTTCTGATAGTGGGGAATAAACTCATAGCCTTTGCATGGGGCTACATCCTCAGCTCTTTTTATTTACTTATTTATTTTTTATTTTGAGACAGGGTATTGCTAAATTGTCCAGGCGAGCTCAAACCTAAAACCCTCCTGCCTTAGCTTCTCAGAATGCTGTGACTACAGGTGTGTACCACCATGCTCAGCTTCTACTAATTAATTCTAAAATCAGAAAACTAATAAACAGTTACCATTAAATTTTTTTTCGGATTGATACGAGTCATATACTAGGATTAGTGTTCTTTCTCTGTGTTTCTAATGTCATACCATAGCACTCCAACCAATTTTTTGGTATTTTTGGTTTTGCTTTTTGAGACGGGGTCTCACTATGTAGTTCAGGCCAGACTTGAACTCACTATGCAGCCCACACTGGCCTCCCACTCCTGGTGATCTTCCTGCTACAGCCTGCCGAGCTCTGGGATAACAAGCATGTACCATCACGCATAGCCCAACTGAATATTCTTAGAGCTATATTTGAATAGATTACTCCTCTCAATCAGAGGAAATGCAAAATCACATTACAGAGACTACAAAGAGGTAAAAATTTGGTTCAATCTGCAATCAGTCTAGGTATCATTTAGTTTTTTAAAGTAGGAAAAAGTACTTTATTAATTTTAATGTCTAGTTTGTTTCTTTTTTCTCTAATTAATGCAGATGCAATCTATTTGTTTCACTTTTCCTTTTCCATCTCCTCACATTTTGATATAAAGTGTCTTAAAGCAGATTTTTCAAAATATATTTGTATTTATAGCAAATGGATTGTAAAGTTTTGCTGATTATTTTCAATAATAAAAATGCAAAAACTACCAAGTTACAGATTATTTTACTGTTTACTACCTTTGTAAGTTGGTCATGGTTAAACTGGTTGTTACCTTTGATCAATATGGCCACAGGGCACATTGGTCCCTGCAAAATCGAGCTTGGGATAATGAACAGAGCAGGTAGATGGCAGTGTGTGTGTCTAAGTGTGATGTTTCAGCCTGTGGATGAATGTTGTAGACCTCCAAACTGGAAAACAATGATCGGATAGCTCAGCTGACCTTCATTAACAAGGTCTGGATTAACTACCTTGCTAAGAAAGTGCCTTGGTGGCTTTCAGCAAATACAGACATACTCATTGCTCTCCTGGGATACAACTAGATAGCATTTTTCTTATCAAACAATTTAAGGATAGCTGAGATTTGTTCTAAGATCCTTTTAGAAGAACAATAGTGATTAATTTCATATGCTCTGATTTGTCCCCATCTGATTCAAAAGAGTAATTTAAGCTTTTTCTGTGAGCATGGCTGGGGTACTGATTTTTATTATTACTTAACTGGCAATTGCATAACTGAAAGAAGAGGTAATATTTAGCAATCGAGTGATCTAATGGTAATCTTGCAATTATTAATATTTCAATATAATTTTAAAATTTGCAAAGGCATTTTGAATTTAATTTTTTATATAAATCAGATTTTCTGTCTCTTCAGCAGTCCTCTCTAAAGGGTAGTTTCAGAATGTAATATGCTGGGCATTTTTTCTAAAGACAGACAAGCACAATCTCCATACTATTTGATATCACAGTGATTTCTGCTCAAGTACTGTACTATCTTTCCAAGTACTTTCTTTTATCCACAAAGCAGTATAGGTGGGTATTTAGTTTTTCCTTATAAAGTATCATAATTCCTTCAAAACTGCCAATCTATAGATTATAATTATTAACTGTCATATTCAATTGCTTAAACTGTGTCACTCCTCAGCAACCACCATCAAATAGTAAAGAACACAATTTTGAAATAATCTTGGGTCAGTTGATTGATCTTTTCATATTTTAGAAATCTCTAGTGATCATATTTCTCAACCTCTGTCAACAGTTTGAATTTTGCTCCACAATATTTACAGTTGAGAAATTCTGTCCTCTTATAGGTCAGCTTCTTCTTTATGCAGTTTTATCATATGTGTGCATACATGCAGAGGTACAAAATACAAACAGTAACTAGCTAATTTCTGAACAACAGAGATGGTTGATAAATAAATTATAGATATATAAATACAGATATATGTAAATATGAAATTCCATTTGAGTCACTGAAGCTTTATTTTCTCCAAACACAATAATCCCATTACTTAACAGGTTTTTTCATAAAAGTCAAAATAAGCATTACTCAGAATATGTACTGTTTCTGAACTAAGGTATCAAGATACTTGGTTTGCTCATCACTATTCACTAGCTGTTCTTAGTGTCTAATTGGTACCTAGCACAAAACTGAGGATATTCTTGGTTACCTTTACCTTGTCTAATATGCTAGGGTAAAGATCATGGATGTTGTTGCTAGAAACAATGCGGATTCAATTTTCACACAGTCACCCACTAGTTGTTGGACCTCTGCTTATTATTTATCTTCTCACAGACTCATATTTTCTTATCAACAAAATTATAATCAAGCCTCTACACTTGCAGTACTGCTGAGGGATTAACTTCAGGAAGTATATATAAAATGTTTAGGCTAGTGGCTAGGTGTCTACTAAATGTTTGCTATTTCTATTATTGTCATTTATTTGTCTTTGGCAATGTCCTCTCCCTCCTTGACAGAACCTGCTGAATTTCACAAGAGCACATGTTCACAGCCATATCCATTTCATAGATAGTGATTAGGAAATTTCTAAATAAATAGCTCTTTTATTATTTTATTTCATTTTTTGAGACAAGGTCTCACTATGTAGCCCAGACTGGACTCAAACTCACAGTGATACTCCTGCCTCAGCCTCCTGAGTGCTGGGATTACAAACCTGCACCACCACACCTGGATAGAACAGCCAGTGCAAAGCTTTGAGTACACATGCTTATCTGACCGGATTGAATTGTGAAATTAGAACATGAAAGACCAGTAGAATGGAAAACAAGGCCATACTAGGCCTTCCATGCCTTCAAAATTTTATCCATGATGTGAAGCGACACTTCCTTATACTGGTGCTATGAGGAACATTAAGACACCGACACAGAATTTAGTTGCCAGTTTTCCCTTCCCAATCTGTAAACCACGCAGTGTTTGGCATGTCATCTACTGAAGTACAGGGAATTCCATTCCTACTAAGCAGAGAAAAATCTCTGCTAGCTGAATTTACCCATTAGTACCAAAAACAATAACACACAGACATTCAGTGTGTCCATTACTTTTAATGTTTAAGTGCAATTTTAAAAGTTCTTCCTAGAAATTACCTGCCAAATGCCCCCCCCCGCGATAAACTATGCACAAAGTCTGCAAGTATTTAAATTTCATAAACACAATTTTGCAAAAACAGGAAAATTAAGAAAAGCCTTAAGATAAAAATGCTTCGTTATTTTTTCTTAAAGTACCTATTTCCTAAATGCTAAATACTAAACTCTTAAAAAAGCTGTGCTGCCAACAGCTGATAGCTGGTGATTAGAGGCTTGGGAGAATAAAGAAGGAATCTCTCATAATGACAAGCACTTTTTCACTAATTTTTCATTTCATGACCAGAATAACATATGGCAGATCTCTCTATGTTGGCAACTACTTTGGTATCAAATGTATCAAATGCTAGAGCAACACTCTCCAAGAAAGGGTTGGTTTAGATTATGTCACATAGTTTCGAAAGAAGCCGAAATTCTTGTACTCCGTATTAACTGAGGTTCACTCTCTTGCTCATACTTCATTATAAAGAATTTGAAACTATGCATTTAGCTCCTGAGTCATAATAATAGAACAATAAATATTTGTTGAATAAATGAACTAATAGGGTTAGCCCTCACTTTTTCCAAATGGAAACTTTCTTGCACATTTCTGAGAGGTGATGGTTACACATGCTGGAGGACTTTATTTGTGAGAACTGATCCTCAATGCTTTGAAGATCCTAGGAAATCAAAGGAACTGTGATACTGTAAGAAATGACTGAGCTCTCAGTTTATCTCAGTCCTCCATATATGTACACTCCGAATCAAAAGTGACCAGAATATAAAAAACTCAACACTATGAGTAATCAAAATAAGGTATATCTGTGTACTTCTTCTTCAAATTACATCCATTACCTATAAAACTAAGAAATCTTGGACAGGCAATAACCAGCATGAGACAACTCCCCTACTTTTCCCTTCTGTTTTGCTTTCTCTCACTGTTCTTGTTTCTTCCTCTCCTTCCTTCCCTTTCCTTCTGATAAATCCTGTGATTTTCTGCCTGTTGTCTCTTCTTCCTCATTACCAAAGCTGAACAGTATCTGTGGAAACAGTGGGGTGGGGCAGATAAAGCTGTTTTTTAGTTCCTAGAAATGGAAGCAGTTATTATAAAAAGAATAACTGTTTCTGGCCGCACTAATTGATTTAGAACTGTCTTTGAATTCAGGGACATCCAAAACATTCTACTGGGTGTGATTTCAATATCAACAGAGTTAACTGGGGATTTCAATCTCCAGGATGGTTGTTTCAGGAAGATGATGGCAACAGTGGTCATGATAATTTAATAATAAATATAAACCACTAATCATACATGTAAGATCCACTTTTGTAGTTATAATAAACTAGGGATGGGCTATATGAGCCAGACGTGCATTATCAGATACATACTTGTCATAGTTCCAATGTTCCAGATTTGCAAGGACTGGTTAGAGGAGATTTCCTGGCAGTGAACCAGTGTAATTTCTTTCACAGATTAGGGAAAAGGATTAGAGGAGTCAGTCAGATTTATGGCAGATTAGTTTCCTGCCTTCATCCGCCTTTCCTCTATGCTTCAAATAAGAATGTGAGGAAGCACGCAGGCCATCATGTAGGTTGGTATCCTTAACCTATTCTCTACCCTTCAGAGAGTAATGATTATTTGGTCTGTAAGAGTGACAGAAATCATTTCCTCAGATAATTCTGTATAATGTTTTAAATTAGTTCTGTTTGGTTCTGAAACTTATTCACTCACTCATTCATTCATTCATTCATTCATTCGATAAATTGTCCTATAGTATCCACTGTGTGCTAAGTAATACAATAAACATAGAGTACTGAATAAACTACAATTAGTGTAATATTTTTTTGGTTGGCAGAAAGCTCTGATCTTGTTTGGCTGCTGTGCTGGTACACTGGAAAGTACTGAGGTGTCAGCGCTGACACTAGTATGTGTTAAATCACTTTCAGCCTATATTAGTTCCTATCTGGAAAATCTCCCTCAGTATAACAATAATAACCAAGATAACACAAAATGGAAAATGAATAGCTGCTCTCTGGTTTACATCTTTGGGAGAATATAAAAACTGATTTTTAAAATAGACTGCCGTGGAATACCAAACCTGGAGTCTGGTCTCAGCTTCATAGTCTAAGGAAGCCACTAAAGAATTTTCAGCTATCATTTATTTTTGGGTCTGGAAAATTATTCCAGAAGTCTTTGTCCTACTTTCTTCTGGCATTAAAGAGATGAAAAATGAAATGAAATTCTCTGAAAAATATAAAACTCCATATCAACATAACATCATTTGCAAACAATGTTTCAGCAGAAATGTTACATTATAGTTTTTCCTTTTTTCTTTTTCTTTCTTTTTTTTCCTGAAGGAAGGAACTTATATTATTAACCAATAATATCTGGATGCTTGATAAAGTAATCCAATTTTTCCTTGTGGGAGAGATGAGTTAGAAGTTTTCCTTGTTGAAAATGAAATGCACTCCCCGAGGGGCAGAGTCGGAGTTGGAGATGCACTGTTTATTGAGCGTGTCAGCCAAGGCTTCAGGTCCGCAGAGGAAAACTCCTATTCTGGTACTTTAGGAAAAGAAAAAAGAAAAAGATTTTCAGGCCTTGGGATCAGATAGACTACAAAGCAGGTGGGAGACTTGTCATTGATTTGAGGCCCTAGGGCCGAGTCTCCTGTGTTTTTTGTCTTTTCCACAAATGGAAAGAGTTCAGATTACTTTTCAAGAAGGTGATCAACTCAGATTATAGAAGAGCTTCATAATTTAAAAGACACTTGACTTCCTTGGAAAATGAAATCCAATCAGGGTTTTAGAAAACTTCTACCACAGGAAAAAACGTTGAGTAGAAGTCTGTAGGCCTGATTCTTCTCTGGGCTTGGTGCCTCCAAACGGTTTCTGGTACTTTGAGGTCAAGAACAAAACCTCCTTAGATACCATAACTCTGGCAACAGCTTGGTGTGGCTTCTTTCCTCTAAATGTTAGAGTTTAGATCCTTGTTCTTCAAGGTGCAACTCTAGGCTGCTAGTCTAAATATTAGCTTTTTAATCATGCAGATTCTTGGTCTTTGCCCCATGTCTACAAAATCAAAATCTGCATTATAAAACTATAGCCAGATGATATGTGTGCTCACTGAAGTTTAAGAAACAATGGTCTGAACATTTTATTTATGGTGAGTCCCTGAGTTTCTCATGATTTCCAGCAAGATATGGGATCCCTCACGGTTTCCTGATGGCTGAAGCTTTAGGAGAGCAGAAGGCATGTAGGGACATCCATGAATTCATAGTTTTACACTAAAAAGTAACAGTGAAACTGAGGGTGGTGTCCCCTTAATATTAAGTATAAATCATAACAAATATTTAAAATAAATAGATACACTAATAAAATTTAGGCAACTAAATAAAAGAACCAAGCCGTGGTTCAGCTTGGAACAAGGGATTGGGGAAGTTTGAGGTGGGAAACTGAGAAATTTTGCTTTTAATAATTCTTGAGATAATTTTGATGTGATTTAAAGATTTTCTCTTAAAGTCAGAACTATCTGAAATCTTCCACTGAACATGAATTCAATCCCATTACAGTGACATGGGTTTCTTAGTTTGTGGTATTTACAAGTCTAGCCATGCTTGGAGCTAATGCTACAGGAAAACCGCAGTTTTACAAATACCCTAATTGGGGAGGGAGGTGCTGCTTACTTGGGGTGTTGACTAGCAATTGTCTTGAACTCATTATCCCAGTTGGGCCGCCCATACAAAGTCTTTTGTTTCAGGCCTGTGATCACGTCTTTTTCCTCATCGTGGTGAACAGCAAAGTGATTGGCCTGTAGCAAAGGACATGAAATCAGAAATAGAGACATACAATAAAATATGGACAGATATAGTTCCACATTTAACAAAGCAAGTTCTTAACTGCCAGTTCATATATATATGATACATATATATATATGTATCATATATATATATATGCGCCATATATATATTTATTATATATATTTATTATCTATATTCAGCATATATATTTTAGTATATATATTTAGTGTGTGTGTATACACACACACACACACACATATATATATATACTTGTGTATATATATTATATATATATAATGCAAAGTTGAGCAAAATTTCCCTCAAGCAATTTCCACTCTAGAAGAGAACAGTTTAAAAACTAAATAGAAGCAATTCTATTTGTAAAATAGGTTATGATGTGTGCCATGGAAGAGACCCAAACATCATAAGGAGAACAAAGAAAGAAAACAGAATAGATGGATAAGAGAAAGTTTAAGGTCGCAGTATTTGAGTTAGGTACTAAAATGTGGATAGTGTCTCAGTTTTTCTGCCCATTATGTGTTTCTGTCCTCTAATATACTCCCAGACTTTTGAGAGAATCACTAAGAAGTGAAATAATCATAAACTAAAATACATTTGTATTTTGGTAACTTGAGACATCAAATCAAACCTAAAGGTGTGTGTGTGTGTACACACATACTATTTTTCTGCTATCATTCTAGGGGCATGCAGCTTGAACAGGTACTTTTCATAAAAGTGATTAATTAAATGTATTTTAATTAATTAATTAATTATTAGAGACAGGGTCTCTCTATGTAGTGCAAGCTGGCCTTGAACTCACTTATGTAGCACAGTCTGGCCTCAAACTCATGGTGATCCTCCTGTCTCAGCCTCCTGAGTGCTGGGATTACAGACATATACTACCACACCTGGCTACTTAAATGCATTTTAAAATAAATCAGGTGTTAAATTTACTACAGGGGATGGGTTTTGGGGATGGAGGAGGCCAAGAAACATGGTCACACTGGTTTAATAATCCAATAGCGACCAGTTTTGAAAAGAAAAATAATTATTTTTAAAATTATTTATTTTTTCAGTGCAAATAAATGTCTCATCCAAAACTATTTTGTTTTAGAAAATATCAGATCTGTAAGGTAATTTATACATTACAGACTTTTTCTCTCAGTTTATTTCTTACTTTGTGTGTGTGTGTGTGTGGTATGGTGTATTAAACCCAGAGAATATTTAGCTGCATTCCCAACCTTTTGTAGAATTTTATTTTGAAACAAGATCTTACTAGTTTGCCCTATCTGAACTATCAATCCTTTTGCCTCAGCCTCCTGAAGTGGAATTATAGGTATGTGTTTCCATGGGTTTTATTTTTACCAAAGGGGTTTTATTGTTTTGTTTTTAAATTGCAGAAGTAGCTGTTTGAAATCACTTTGCACGCAATAGCAGTTCTGATGGTCATGTGCTCCTGGATCCACATCTGCATAAGACTTGTAGGACATCTATGATAGACAATAATGCCAAATGAGAAGTCAACTTCCCAACAGGGGGCAAAGTGAAGAACACCCATTGTTGAGGAGTCAACTTATGGGTATAATTCAGCAGCGGTGGTTCGAAGGAGTCCATTTCAAATTCAGATGTTCTCAGTGTGATAGCATAAGGAGGGGCTGCCGAATGTGGGGGTTCAGACCTGCAATCTCAGCTCTCAGGAGACTGAGGCAGGAGATTCAACAACAAGTATGAAGTCAGTCTGGGCTACATAAGGAGTTCCAGGCAAGCTTGAACTACATAGCAAGACTCTGTATCCAAAAAAAAAAAAAAAAAAAAAAAGAAGAAGAAGAAGGAAAGAAAAAGAAAACAAAAACAAATAACGATGTAAGACCTTTAAGAGGTGATTAGGTCATGAAGACTCCTCCCTTGAGAATAAGAGTAATGCCTTTATAAAGAAGCTGCACATACTATTCCAGGAGCTTGTCAACTATCAGATGTTTACACTATCAAATCACCCTGGTGGGGCAAGAATATAGTAGGGATTGTGAGGAAACTGTGCATACATACATATATATCTCACCTTCATTAAATACATGTTGATTTACTTCCCACAAATAATCATAAACTACTGAGAGTTGTTAAGAGTGCAGGCTCACAGTGTACATTCACTTATTAGGTGCCAGGTGCCTTGAGGTAAATGATCTAATCTGTTCTGGGCCTTGGTTTCTTCATCAGAAAAATGTGGATAATAATAGTAGGTACCCAATAGGGTTTCTGAGAGTATGAAATTAGACAGTCTATGTCAATGATATGAACAAGACATGCTACATAGTTTAGTTGTCTCTCAGTATCTGCAAGGATTGGTCCCAGGACTTCTCCCTGAAAACAGCAAAATCAGTGGATGCTCAAGTCCCACATAGAAAATAGTGCATTACTTCCATAGAACCTATACACACCATTTAATGTAAGAATCTATTGATTATTTATTCTACTTAGGAATATGGAAATGCTATGCACCTCATTGTTATACTGCATTGTTTAGGGAAGAATGACAAGAAAAAACTTTCTGTACATGCTCAATATAGACATATTTTTTCCAAATAATTTTTACTTGTGATTGGTTGAATTAATAGATGCAGAATCCACAGATACGGAGGGTTTAGATGGTATGCTTAGTTACTATAAATGTATGGAATGCATAAGACATGTGTAAACATATAATTAAAGAAACATACATACATTTGTTCCCTATTACCTTGTGGTGAATCTTGTCCATGTGGCACAGAGTTCTTGGTGTGAGAATTATCCTAATAATTTTTTTGTACCAGGGATCAAACTCATGACCTTGCACTTATCAGGCAAGTTTTTGGCCCACTGAGTTAAATCCCCAGTTTTGTCCTAATAATGTTAAAGGCATGGACTTCATTCCCTCATGGCGCCATAGCTTTGGATCTAGTCTCAAAAATGTCAATATCATGATGTAATATCTAATACATATGAATGAGCTGAATGACTTGAATCTATTAACTATCCTTCAAATAGGAGACAGGACTCACAAAGAACAAGGGAATATCCGCAAGTCCTGGGCACTGTAGAAGGACTTGAGATTTGGCCCTCACCTGAGACTCATCCCAGCCAGTAAGGTAGATGTTGTAGCTGAGGAAATCGGCATTGTTCCTTTCTTGCATCTGAGTCTCCAACAGCTGCAGCAGGTCTGCAAACCACTCAAAGGCATGTGTGTCCCGACACAGCCAGTAGAAATAGATCTGCAAGGGGTATATCACAAAGAAGACTGGCTTTTTAAAACCTCTGTACATTTTATAGTTTAACTCACATAAGCCTGCTATGACCTTCACAATCACACTGCAAGGCACTTAATAAATACAGTTAACAAAAACCAGGCTGGCTCGTGAACTCTTTCCCTGGGACTACTCCTTCTTTCCTAGAATCTCTGGATCCCTTTCTATCTCCTCTCAGAAAGCCACAGAAATCTAGATTAGCAGTAACTGCTGTAGGACTTCTTCCCAGTCCTCAGCTGCTACCACCAGACAAGCAAGAGTTTTTAGGGGAAAAAAATCATTGTACCTACAACTTTTACACATAGAAAAGTGATCAGAGGGAATGAAAATTCAAGGTAGGCTCAATGTCCGTATTCAAAATTATTCTTTTTATTTCAAAGGGCAAGAAATACGGAAAAATCAAAAGACAATCAGGCAAACTAAAATATATCTTTATGATTACTGGAATGACTCAAGGTTATTTTGAAGGTGTCCTATATCAGGTAATTTACATGCAACACTCTCTTGGAAATTTATCCAGCAGAGAGGTAGAGACAAAAGTGAAAACTTTTTGTCTCTCTCCCTGTTCTTGAAAAACAAGTGCTGAAGTGCTGAAAATTGAACCAATGTACAAAATAAAACGATAGAAGATCATTCTATATCTTCTCAATGGAATATTAAGGAGTCATTAAAAATATTCTGAAGCCTGTGATAACACTGAAAAACATTCTTCAAGTTGAAAAAAAATGGTTATGCAACTGTACATAGTCAATATTTACAATTTTCTAAATGTATGTTAAGCCTGTAGAAAAAAAAAAACTATTAGAATGTGCAAGAGGATGAGGGTGCAGCTCAGTGGTAGGGAAACTTGCCTAACATGCACAAGGCCCTGGATTCCACCCAGAGCACCCTAAAAATAAAATAAAATTAAATAGGAATAGCTTGGGGTTGTTAATGCTATGTCTCTTTCTCAAGCTTTCTTTCTTCTGAATTTCCAGTAACACTATATTACTTTTACTCATAGGTCTGTTTATTTAGAAGCACATTTCACTTATCAAATAATCTCTTGAAGAGAAGTTTGCCTCTCTGAAACACCTGAAACTCCCTTTTGCTTCCCTGAAGTAGCCCTGATAGTACTTTCAATCTTTACTTAGTAGATCATGATGACCAATTTTAAGTCATGAAAAATCTGAAGGAACTTACCTTTTTGAGCTTCAAATTGGTGGCATTATTGCAATATTTGTACCAGACTGATTTGAGAATGGATGCAAAAGGTGTCACCCCAATCCCTGCTCCCACCAACATCACCACCTCATAGCTGAACACATCTTCACTGGCTGTGCCAAAGGGGCCATCAACCGCGATCCTGAATAGAAGTGAGAAGGAGACAGTTACAGAGATACCTTGCTCTTCACAGTAAGAGGGAGCCCCTGTTATTGCTGGAGATGTATAATGTGTCAGTTGTAACTGAAACAATGTATTTACAAGGCACTTTTTTCTGTGAAATGGATTTTAAATGATCAATTTAGGGCCAACATTGGGGTTTCCAGTAAGAAGAAAGGAATGTTTTGGTACCTGAAAACATTTGGTAATATATCACAGGAATTTTCCATCCAATCCTTAATCTTCTCCATAGAAGCTCTCTCTCTCTCTCTCTCTCTCTCTCTCTCTCTCTCTCTCTCTCTCCCCTTGTTTCTGTGTCTCTGTCTGTCTCACACGCATCCTACATTTTAAATTTTTACTAACATTGTTTATTGAAGTGACAATTTTCTACCTCATTAGCATATTGTAGATTTAATATTCCTAATTTTCATTTATCTGTACATTGAACTATTCCACATAGCTTTCTTCAGCATCTACTAATACCTGGTACCAAGTTAAGCCTATAAGGAAGAAGATAAAAAGCAAATAGAATGTGACATTTACTCTCAAACAAAAGATGCCAATTAAAATTTAAAAATATCTTTGTCAGAAAAATAAATACAACAGCCTTCACCCTTACACATTTAAAGGAATTTGAGAGTATGCATCACTAATATTTGACCTAAATGTTTTATATTTTACATCAGAGTCATAAAAATATGCATAAACCTACCCTGGTGCAATAGGGAACACAGAGAAAGCTACCTATATTGTTATAAACTCTGTGTTTTGTGATTCAGGAGATGGTAAAATGAGATGTGGAGGAAGAAGTGGTAATTAGTATCTTCTTCTGAATGTGTATACCTTTGTAATACGTGCTTTGTACTCACTTGGGCAGTTTCCAGGCATCTTGAAACTCCTGCTTATCACAACCACAAGCATTGAACAGCCCTTCTGTCCAGTCTCCAACAATGCGAACATGGATGCTGAAGAAGTCTTCCTCAGGGGCAGAGGTAAGAGTGAAAGGGTGCCACTCCAGCTTGGACACTGTGGGACACTTGACAAAAATGTACTGTCCCACCTCCATCTTGAATCCCTTTTTCTTCATCTGTAGCTCAATGGTTTTGAAAGGGTGAGTGACCACCTATGGAATAAAACAACCGTAGGAAAGATCTTTTCCCAAAATATTTACCTTTTCAATGTCTGAATGAATTAAAGGTTGTGCTAAGATGCTCCGCCCGTGTCTCTATATCAGGGTCAATGTAGAAGGTCCTTCAGCAAATGTGTCTGTCCTTGAGACTTGCCCTCAGATGTGGTCCATGGCCAGTGATGGGATGACAAAGGAATGTAAAATTCTGGTATGCCTTCTTGCAGTATCAGCTGAGGCTGAAATAGCAATTACACTGTGCATCTGCCTTAGCTTTTCTTTCTATCCAGCTTCACTTTCTTCCTTTCTGTAAAGGTTCAATTGACAAAACTGTGCACATATAAGCTTCCTGTATCAGAATCTTTACCAGGGGATACAAACCAAGATATCAGCTAATTTTTGTTTCTCATAGAAGTTACCGTAGGGCACAAAATAGAAGAAAAATGAGTTTCTTGCTTAGCCTTACTATCTCCACAGAGGATGAGAAAAGGCCTTGGAAGATAGAAGAAAGTGATCCCACTACTTGTCTAGCAATAGAACCTAAACCAAGCTAACTATTGTGCCTGTTCTTATCCTGAATCATGACTGGAATCGGCCTGATTCAATGTGTTTTTTCTACAATTTTCCTCATTCATTTGTCTTTACCAAGGACAGGTTCTATTTGTCCATTGTTAACTTCATTATCTGTATACACAAATGTTCATAGCAGTTTTACCAAAAATGACATAATTATGGAAAAAACCCATGCATCCATCAACTAGTAAAGTGGCTAAATATTTTTAAAATGGATGTTTTGCAACCAGGTATTGAGGAGTGTGTCTTTAATTTCAGTACTCAAGAGGCTGAGGCAAAAAAAAAAATCACTGTGAGTTCTAAACTAGCCTGAACCACATAGTGAGACCCTGTCTCAAAAAACCAAATAAAATAGAACATAATCAACAGCAATACAGAAAGTAATATACCATTGTGTCAAAGAGATAATTCAAATTTACTTTTCCATCAACACATACATGGGTACAGAAAATGTGGTACATATACACAACAGAATTCAGGGTAAATTTCTGTCATTTACAACAACATGGATGAATTTGGAAGACATTATGTTAAGTATAATGAGCAAGACACAAAGAAATACTGTATAATAACACTCATGTGGAATCTAAAAAAGTTGATCTCGTAGAAGTTGAGAGCAGAATGGCAATTGCCAGAGGTTGAGGAAAATGGAGGTCAGTAGGGATGGTTAATAGGTACTACATTACACTTTGATAGGTGGAAAAAGTTCTAGTGTTCTGTTGTATACAATAGGGTGGTTATTTTATGGATAAAAACAATATATTTAATATTGCAAAGTTTCTAGAAGAGAGGATTGTAAATGGTCTCATCACAATGAAATGATAACTCTTTGAGAATTGAAAATATCAGATCACAGTGATATATGTGCAACAATGTTTATAGCAGCACAATTTGTAATAATTAAATCTTGGAAACAACCCAAATGCCCATCAACTAAGAAATGGATAAAAAAGATGTACTGTTTTTACATAATGGAGTACTGCTCAACAGTAAAGAAAGGTAAACTTGGGAGTTTTATAGGTAAATTGATGCAACTCAAAATCATACTCACAAGTGAAATCAGACTCAGATTCATAAACATCATATTATCTCCCTGGTGTGGGAATTTGGAAGAGTAAATAAGATTTAAAATGTACAAAAGATATTGTGAAATGTGAAGAAATTGTTTAGAATGAAAAAGGAACTAGGAGGGGGGAAAGGAAGGAAAGGAAAAGGGAGAAAAATGCAAGTTAGCTATACTATTAGTGTCTTCACTGAAAAGGAATGTTTGTGCTAATAACAATTGGAGAATTTTTTATTCTCATATATTGTACATTGAGTAACAACTTTGAAGATGGCAATATGCATTTTGTATAAGTATTGTTATTCTCCTATTATTTTGTTATGAAATTTTGTTTTACCTTTTTTCCATAAAATAAAAAAAAATTAAAAGATCAAATTTGAGGTGCAGCTTGTTATTAACTTGCTTAAGACTTTAAACACTTCAGCTCTGACCTTTTATGGTTACATATAACACACAGAAAAAGGGGTAAAATCACGTTGGAAACTATTTCAACCCCAATCTGGTCTATCCTGGGTTCATTGGTTATTTTGACATCTGAAAATTCTAACTCATTTCTTTTCTTTTTTTACTCATAATTAACCTCATAATATCTCTATACCCCTCCTCATATGAGGCAGATTGATGTACACAAAAGACTTGGCTTCATTTTAACAAAGGAGGTAGCACAACAATTTGATTAATGCGTTGAGTATACTGAAATAAACTGCAGATCTCTAATTTGATTTACTTGTATTCAAAGAACCTGGGAGAAAGGCAGTGCTGACCAATGGCAAATATTTTTTTAGATTATTTTCTTCTAGAATTAGACATTCACTACTAGTAATCTATAAACCAACCAATACCTTGGTGATGACCACTTTCTGTTGAGATCGCCAAAACCGAACCAATCTCTCACAGAGATACAGGAACATGGGACCGACTATCCATTTCCAAGTCTGTAATCAGAGAAGAAATGACAAGATTTGTGAAGAGCAAATAATAAAAGATTTGAGGCAGAGAAAATTGTACTGGTAAGATTAATCTTTGTAGACTTGCTTAAATATTTGACATTGATAAGTAAATATCTTCTAAAACAGAATGTATGAATATAAATATCTGAAATGATAATAAATTATTGATCCAGTAAAAGTGAATATTCTCCTTAGCTACATTGGGGAGCTATATCTACAGTACGAAACTTGCGAAAGAGGAACTATCTACAGAATTTCCTCTCACTGTCACAACTGCATTTGCAATAACCCTACACTAGAGGAAGGTTGGTTTCAGAATTAACATTTCTCTAAAGATTGCATTTGAGCAACATATTTTTAATGCAACATTGCAATTGCTTTATCTCAGCTATGGAGTCAGAGATTAATCTTTTGCAAGATGACAAATTTTGTGCAAGAACTTAGCTATTTCTTCAGTATTCTGGTAAATACCAGGAACTACACAACATTTGCTGAATGAGGAAAACTTGAATATTTTTGGACTTCTATTGATGCCCTTCCTGACAAAGTATGTGGTGTTTCAGAAGAATGGACTTACTCTGTAGCATTGGTGGCTATGTAAAAATGTTTAGGCCAAATTGTTCAGTACTGAGACTCTGCTAATTAGCTTTCTAATTTAATGCCCGAAGTAACCAAAAAGGTTTTAGAAGGCAATATCATTTAAGCTAAAGCTTTCCAAAATGGTGTTCAAAGAGGAAAAAGTCAGGAAATGTTTCTCACATATGACCTTTCTATTAAATTATATTTTTTAGTTTTAATAAACTAATTGCTGGAAGTTTAGTGCACTTGAATGCCCACATCTGCAAGCAAAGCTGAACAAAATCTGCACTCAAAAACAAGAATATTCTGCTGCTAGACTTCATTTTTATGGAAAAAACATTAGTATAGTCTTGCATCTGTTCCCTGGTTGCCTTCATGGTGCCACTGAATGGAGCTAGATTTTGGCATTCCTCTAATAAACCTAGTTATTGAGAAGCCTTTTTGAAGTAGATGCCTGTCAAAGTAGTAGTACTAAGATTCTAGCAGTCATCAAGGAAAAATTCTTTCCCAAACCCATAAGGGGACTGTAAAAGTAGTTCCTTTTTTGTATTGAGGATGAAACCCAGGGCCTTAAGCACTTGCTCTTCTTCCTTTTAGCATTCTGTTCATATCTAATGCATTGAGTGGGGGCTATATAATCAAGTGCACAGTTGCTTTCATTAATAAACAAGGATGCTCAAAGATGTTAAAATTTAACAGCATGCTATGCTCATAGGAAGGGTACTCCCATGCCAAGAGACTAGAAAAGAAGAAAAGAGTAAATGGGATAATAAATTTACCTTTATGTAATATCATGTTTAAAGTAAAAATAATAAGACAACATAGAAGTCCATGCAACTGTGGAATTTTGTCTAGTTTTACCTCAACAGTTAACATGATAACCAATAAAATGTATAGTATGCCAATGGAGAAAAAGATATGAAGATTACAGGACTCATTTGTAATGGAGTAGAGCTATTGATCATTCACAAAATGGGGCTCTTCGGAAATTCTTACAGGAGAAAGTATGTCACCCTCCATCACCCTTGTCACAGTCCTATCCTATCATGAGGTGCCATTGGGTATTTGTGTCAACCAGGCTGTGTAGGCTCCTTCATGTATGATACACTGGATCTTCCAATTCCTAAGAGCAGCTAAATGTGATACCTCAATTTTCTTCCCAATTCTGAAAGCCTTATAGAAAGTTTTAACTTCTTGTCACCCGAAGAGGCCCCTAATTGCTTAACAGTGATTTATCTGAGCAAGCTAATTCAGCTAAGGATGGAATCTCTAAATGTCTCCATAAAAATCATTAACTGGTGTGACTGTTTATATCTGGGAATATGAGTAACTCTTTTGAAGATAAATATTCAAAATATCAACGTTAGTTATGTTCCTACCACCTTGTTTTGTGCACCTATATAGTTATTATTTGGGGCTCTTTGTTATTGCGATTTATTTGTCTCTTTTGTTTCTTGTTTTTCTTGTATTTTGTTTGGTTTGGTTCTGCTTCTCTCTCTTTTACAGAAAGGATAGATGTACATGTACAGACTTATATATGCCTAGAACTTCTAAAGAGTTTACAAGAATTGATTTTATTATCTGTGATGGTAGGAACAGCTAGTTTGAAGAAAGCAAGACATTGTGGTAGCCATTGCTGATTTCTTTCATCTTGTTTTGAAGTCCAATTATGCTTTTGTTCTTTGTTTTGATTGGTGTTAGTCTTTTTCTATTATTTAATTTCAATATATGTGAAGGTATAGACAACTATTTTGAAGAGAACAAGAGACATTATGGTAGCCATTGTTGATTTTCCCATTGTCTGGTTTTGAAGGCTGGTAACACTTTCATTCTTTTGTTTTCATCAATTTTATACTGCTTTGTTTTGTTTATATTATTGTGTGTGAACATACAGACAACTATTTTGAGGAGAACAGGATACATTTTGGTAGCCACTGTTGATTTCCTGTTTTCTTGTTTTGAAATCCTGTGTTGCTTGCATTGTTTTGTTCTGATCTGCTTTGTTCTGGTTTATTTTGTTTTATTCTTTTTAAAATAAAAATTCTAATCGATAAGTATTATAGGCAAAAGTAGACACTTATCCTAGAAGTTTTATGGCATTTGTAAAAGACAATTCTATGACATTTGTATATTTTCTAGACATCTTGAGATTGCTAGTAATAAAATTTTAATAGCAACAGTGAATTGTACATACCATAGGAGGGTTCCCAGCAAACTCCGGGATTGGACAGTCCTTTATTTTCCCCCACTCTGTGATACTTTGGTTACATATCGTTATATTGTGTTCCTTCAAACTTTTTGCAGTCTGCCCACGTACAATTCGTCTGTGAGGAAAACAGAAGTTTAGTTAATTTACTAGCAACAATTCAAGATGTCTGTGTTGCTCATATTCTTAGCTTTTTTCTTTTTTCCCAATATGAGGATTAAATCTACAGCCTCATGGATACAGTACTAGGAAAAAACTCTACCACTGAGGTATACTCCTAGTCCTAACTCTGGGCATAATTATATATCTTAATGTGAATCTTGTGCTTTTCACTTATATCCTATCCTCCCTCTTGAACAGGAGAAAGAAAATATATGATCTTGAGCAATAGAAAAAAATGTGTGCAATGCCATAAAGAATATCTACATAAAGGAAAAAAAAAACAGAAAAACTGCCATTTAACAGGGTGACTACTAGCACACACATTGCCTTTGTGCAAATTAGAAAAAGACTGCCCTCTGTGAGGCCAGTCCTGCAAACAAAGGACTTGATCAGCAGAGTGTGGGCTACTTTTCCTCTTGTAGGGTGATCATTCTTGTGTAGTGCACAACTCATACAATCATACAAAGTGGCTTTGAGACTTAGCTAAAATGCTTTTGTGTGAGCTCTAAAAACATCTAAATTAAGCAAAGAGGCTGAAATATGTTTGAGATGACTTAACTATATAGGAATTATGGCATTTTCATAGACATCAGCACCAATAGTAAGTATCTTGAAATTACTTAAAGCTCACTTGCTTCAATCCAATAAATATTGAGCAATTACTAAAATGCAAACCAATGTTGAGTTTATTGATTATGGAGGAAAACAGGCACATAGTTATGTAAGTAATGTCCTTGACTTTATCTCTCAAAGATGAATGACAAAGTCCTCAGACTACAAAAGAAAAAAGAGACATAGAAGTCCCTTTGTAAAAGTTTACTTTAGAGAACCATAATTTATCATACCATTTCCATGCTCTGAGAATGTTTTAAATCAATGTCATTAACTATTCTTTCTATTACTATGTCTTAGGGAAGAGACCACATATGGAGAACCTATTATAACTAAGCCTGAGGAAATTAATCCAAATTATCTCAGTTGATCCTAATACCAACTTGCAAGGCAAATATTTTTACACCAGTGTTACAGGAGGGTTAATAGCATAAATCATAATGTGTTGGTGAAGACAATTCTGCTTTGAGTTGGATGGTTTTGGGTTCCAATTCCATCCCTTAGTAGTTTGATGAACATGGGAAAATAATTTACATTTTTTGAACCTTGCTTTCTTTAGCTGTAAAATAAGTATAATACCTCATTAAAGGTTTATTTTAGTAATCAGTTAGCATGATGTATTAAAAATGTCAGTTACAAAGCAAGGGTACAAAAATGGTAACTTTTATATTGTTCATTAACAAATTCACATGAGGGAAGTTCCAAATTCACGTGAGGGAAGCCTGAATTTTCATGTCAGTTTAGGTGTCATCTTACCAGGACACTGTGAGCAACCACTTAACCAGTGTAAGCAGCAGAATATCCTCAAATGGAAAATGGAGTAAATGAATATCTGCTCCAAAGGGAGATGGAGATTTATGACACTATACAAATATTTGGTGTTCAGATTACTGCAGAAGGTAGAGGAAAAATTCCTTCCATGCTCTAGGACTTTTTGAAGAGGCTGAATTATGTCTAGATTCCATTTAAAGACATTCATACTGATTTTTCAGTGCTCATAGAGTTTATTAGAGGTCAGAGTCAAGAGGAAGGTTACAAATGTGCACAGAGGGTGTTCGATGCTGTTTCTCCTCACACTTCTCCTTTTCACACTCAACTCTTGACCCCAACAGGCCTAGCTTGTCTTGAAGTAGGGCATTTGAGGCTTGAGCATCTAAGTTCCCTACCACTACTTTCTTAGAACCCTATACCAACCAGTGAACTTCCTTGGGTCTGCCTTTGTGGTCAGGTGGTGTTAACAATAGAAAAAGGAAATTTTATATTAAAGTGGATTCTTGCCAAGCACACATTCACACACCCAATGTGCCTCTGTGTGAACATTCATCATACCCTGTGCTCAAAATCACTTCCTGCTGGAGATGGCTTGATATACATATTTTTACAATTTTTATTTTCAGGTTCTTTGTCTAAAACAAAAGTGGGATGCTGAGAGAGTGTTGAGACACTTTGAGGACTGAAAGAAATATTTCACATAAACTTTCTAGCACAAAGCCTTTCAACGTAAGTGCTCAATAGAATTTAGCTTTTATGTTTGTTATGTTAGACTGTTGGAAGTTGATCTCCAGGTAGGTAGTTTTCCTGATAGTATTCCCTAAGATAGTCTCAATTTCAGTAGTTTAATAAATGATAGTAAATGATTTTTGTTTTAAATCAAAACTGATTGAACTACAACAAAACCTTTCAACTGATTAATCATTACTTCCCTAGTTTGAGTGTTTGTCTTATTCACTAGTGATTAAGTCACAAGAGACAACACTATAGACATATAAGACCATACCAGTGCTCTCATATTATCTATACACTTGCAAACATAGTGGTTTTGTCTCCTCAAAGCCTCATGAAGTCATAGGTGGTGCTTTTTCAGAGGTGGATGGATCTAGAGTGTGTGGAATTGATTCTGGGTGCAATGCTAAGATCAAGGGAATTAAGGATTAAGGATGTATGTGCAACCTGCCCTAAGTAGCCTAGATAAGATATAAGGGACAGAAAGAGTAACGGCTGTGTGTTTCAGGTTTTGCTGACTTCTGCCTGCCATGAACTGTTTCTCCTCTGCAGTGGTTGTCTGTAATCCACTCTGCCTTGAAACCAATTGATTATGTACTGAAATCCCTACAGACTGTGAGCTAAATAAACCTTGCACCATTTAATTTTGGGCATTGAATATTTTATTTCAGCAAGAAGAGAAAAATAATTAAGGAAAAATTTGATACTAATGCAGTGGGGTCATTGTTCTGACTGTATCTGACCATGTGGTTTAGGAGCTTTGGAAATGGCTGGTGAGAAAGGGAAGAGTTAGGAAAAGTTTGGAAATGTTGGCTTAAAAAGTAGAGCCAAAATAACCTAAGTTGCATTTGTTGAGATATTCTAGTGAGAGCTCAGAAGACCACAATGCTGATAGAAACTTTGCTAATAAAGACCAGGTTTAGGAGTTTTCTGCTGGGATGAAAGACTGCATTGGTTGTTAAACTGAAGATCATGTGTGTTATGCTTTGGCAGAAGGTTTGTCTGCATTTTGCTTATGTCTAGAGATTTGAGACTGAAATTAAGGGTGGCAGACTAATCTGGCAGAAGAAATTTCAAGGCAATACAATGTTGGGGCAGTGGCATGGATACTGTTGAGGGATTTTAGCCACATCTATGTTGAGAATCAAGAGCAAAGAGGCCAGCAGAATAATTCAAAACATTGTAAGTTTGGCCAGAATGGGAACTCCCCTAGAGCTGCAGCCTTCAAAGGTGGAACAGAGGAGAAACATTATGGCTTGTGTTGAGATTAACTGTTTCTCCTCTGCAAAGCCCTTCTGCCACCCACCCTGCTTTGGAGCCATTCAGTTATGGACTGAAACCTCTACAGACTCCCAGTTAAATAAAGCTTTTCCCCTTTTAACTTTCAGGTATTTGGTATCAGCAATGAGAGGGAAGTAACTAAGATAGATAGACTTTGGTAGATTCTTTAATTTTGTTATAAATAACTGCACTGTGAATAGCAATTACTTGGGTGCAAGGAACCAAAGGTGTTGCTGACTAGTTTCTCTTGAAATGACTTCTGTTGTCTTTTCAAATTTCTTTGACAGATATGCTAACCACACATAAGCAAGGAAGTCAACTTGCCTCTAATATAGCACCCTGCATAGAAATTAAAGGACATAAAGCACTTGGTTTCCAAGTTAAAAACTCACTCAGCTCCATGGATGGCAAGTCCAATGAAGAAGATGACAAATAGATGATGTGTGTACCAAAACACTTCAAAGTAAGACCTTCGGATGGTTTTTGTGGAAGAGGTGATAATTAAGATGAGGCAAAGTGTGATAACAACTCCAGTGATTCCTGCCAACCGAGTCACAGCCACATAAAGGCCTCCTTCAGGGTTCTGTAAAGTAAAAACACACATACAAATTCAAATTATTGTAGGTTCTCAAATATAAGACTGCATATTTATAGCATCTAGTGCACAGGAGTAAAAGACATTTTTCATTACTCCTTTGGATAATCCCAATCACCCCTCAAAGAGAGATATAGATAGAGAATAAATATTTCTTTTTTATTTTAAAAAGAACAAATAAAACAGAACAAAGCAAATCAGAACAAAACAATGTAAGCAATACAGGACTTTGAAACAAGACAACGGGAAATCAATAGTGCCTAACATAATGTCTGTTGTTTTCTTTGAAATAGTTATCTATATCACCATACATAATGAATTCAAACAAAACCATGCAAGGAAGTCAACTTGCCTCTAATAGAGCATCCTGCATAGAAATTAAGGGACATTAAAACAATCATAACAAAAAATGAAAGCATTATGGGCCTTCAAAATCAGGTAATAGGAAAATCAACAGTAGGTACCATAATGTCTCTTGTTCTCTTCAAAATATTTGTCCATACCTTCATACATATTGAAATCAAGTCATAGAAAACAGACTAAGTCCACTCAAAACAAAGAATAAGTCATAATTGGACTTCAAAACAAGATGATAGGTAATCAGCAATGGCTACCCTAATGTCTTCTTCAAAGTAGCTGTTCCTACCATCACACATAATAAAATCAATTATTGTAAACTCTTTAGGACAAGTTCTAAGCATGTATAAGCCTGTACATGTACATTAATCCTTTCTGTATTAGAGGGAACAACAAAACAAAATGAAATAAAATACAAGAAAAACAAGAAACAAAAGAGAAAATTAAATAACAATAACAAAGAGCCCAAAACAATAACAATATAGGCTTTTGTATATATACATTTAAGATAGTTAAGATGGTAGTACTACCAAACCTATTAGTTCTTGGAACAAAATAGTTAACATTCATAGGATTAGATCAATTTTGCATGTCTATATCTGGTAATCTGAGTAACTCTTTGGAAGATAATTATACAAAATAACAACCTTTGTTACCCTCCTATCACCTTGTTCAGAATAAATATTTCTAAATTTTAAAGTGTTTTACATGGTTGAGGAGTCATAGGAAATAGGAACTGATACACTTAGATACTTCTCAGGGAGTATCAAACAAAGGAAATCATCAACTAAAAGATGTCTTTATAGTGTCTGAAGGTTTTTTCCCCTTTGATCTGGGAATAATCACAGTGCTTAGTTTCCAAATATGTTCTGGGATTGCCAAATGTCTTAGGCTGTGTTTCCCAAGAATTGACCATGAGACTTATACTCATGGTTAAGTGATTTAGAAAGAATATTCCATGAGAGAAACTGATAAGGGAATGAACAATAAAACAGAAAAAAAGGCCAAAGCTAAGTAAAGCAATGATAGACAAAATTTCACAGGGGAGAGCTTCAGCTTGATTCTACAGGGCAGTAGAGTCTTTTCTGATTTGAGGTGAAGATGCTGGGATTTCATAGCCTACACTAATCAGTTATTAGCTAAGGGACTATCTGGGATAGGTAAACTCTCCAGGCCCTGTTATACCTCAGCCTGTGTGCAAAGTGATGCTAGTTAGCCCCTGGATAGGTTTTGGAGGAAGAAATACAAGATATATGGTATAGGTGATGGAAATGAAAGCACCCTGGGCAAAGAATGAAAAATGTAAAGAAAAAAAACTAAAATGTTGGAATTCATTTTTTATGTTATTTAATTCTATACCCAAGCAGATCAGGCGATTTTTTCTCATATCAACTCAAGGATAACAACTTTGGCAAAAACAAGGGTCTTCTGTTGTGATCTTTTCTCAACAAAAGGAAATACACTTGTATACTACTGTGGTTTAGCCATCTTTCCAAGCCACGAGCATATGAAAATGGCTTGGGGCTTCTTCAGGAAGCTTTAACAACTAATGGAATGGAAGAAATCCTTGACTTTAAATACTCTAATGGCTTCTCCTGGAGAACTGCTAAATTACTCCAAGTGTACCAAGAAATGACCATTAGCAGCCTTAGGTTATTCCTAAGATGTTGCAAGTAAAAAAGGACAACAGCATCACCGACAACTGTCAGCTTGTGAGTGACCTAACACTAACCCCTTGGCAGGGTGTTCCCTAATTCACATAAGTAATTTCATAGAACAGAAACATGAAATGAAGTTACTTTGTGACTCTAATGGATAAGATAAAAAAAACTGTTCTGAAACCATATCTGAGTCCAGAAAAACTTAGTGATTGCTGTATCCTTACCTGTTACAGATTTAGCCCCATTCTGTTCTTTTTATCCCCTAGAAAAAAATTAATATAGTAATCCCAAAACTATTTCTGGTCCTTTGTTTTAACATCTTAAAGCACACCTGATTTAGGAATGAGATGCTTACCTTGATTTTCTCTCGAGCAAAATTGAGATAAGATTCACCATCTTTGTCTCCAATTTTAGTGAGTGCTACTGAGTAAGAATCAGAATTGCCAACTCGGGCATTCACACACCACTCCACATTGAATAGATGTGCAATAGTATGAATTGCTAAAGAGGGCAGAGAAGAGGAAGAGTGAGAAAAGTAATCACAAACTTATTGTAATCTGGATTCTCACTGCAGCAGTCTAAGGAGACATAAGGATGGTTTAGGGTGCTTATAAACAAGAACTGGATCTCCATAAGCAGACAGGCAAGTTGATTCTAGTAGATAACATCCTTCTTGCTTGTGTTATTGAGAGAAAATAACTTACCCTCCCTGGAAATGAACATGTTTTGCTATATACTCCTGAAGATTAACCAAGTTTTAAGATTCTACAAAATGACATCAGCCTCTGAGGGCATTAGATGTGTTTCTCTCTCTCTCTCTCTCTCTCTCTCTCTCTCTCTCTCTCTCTCTCTCTCTTTTGCTCTCTCTTCCTCTCTCTCTCCCTCTCCCTCTCCCTCTCCCCCTCCTCTCTCTTTGTGCTCAAACAAGAAAATTCTTCTGTATTGTATGCCTAATAGTTGACCCATTTACCTGGCTCTGAAGTTGCCTCAAGAGATGATAAATGTGATTGAATTGACACAAACTAGTGAACATAAGAAGCTCTTAGAAAAAGAAATAACATTCTTTACTTCACAATCACTTGCACAGGTGGGTTATTGGGTATAGGCACCATTAATATTTTTCAATTACTTAACACTTATACTCAATGATACAGGTACAGTTAAAATCAGATCATCTTACAGTTGGAGAAACTAGAGCAAATATTACATTAAAACCTTGCCCTGGTCAATATGCCAGGATATAACAGATGTAGGAATCAAATTGAGTTCAGCACACAAGTTTGTGTTCTTAAACAGTGTATCACAATTCTTATGAACAGAATTAGATCACACATTTATGTGTAATTATTTCACTTGCCACAGCTCAAAAAAATTTACAGGATGTGGTAGGAAAAGAGGAAAGCAGGTAAGCACCTGTCAACTAAATCTATTTTACTCAAGTTATGGTTGAATTCCTTAAGGCAGATTAAAGTTTTCTGTGTTCATTTCTGTGCACATTTGTTGCTGGCACATGAATTATCCAGTGAGTTAGTGGAGACTGGTTAAGTGTGCTAGACATACTATTTCTTGCACTGACATTACCACCTTAATAATTACAATGACAACATGCAATGTTATTCATAAATATTCCTATTATATGTATACACATGAAAATGAAATCATAATAATACGTAAGATGTTTTTCTGATAAGGGCTTTCTTATTAGATACTCAATTTTTGGACTGATATTCCTGTAGATTGACTGCAACAAAATGTACAAGTCTACATGAGCATCCAAGCTGTTTTGTAAAATGAATAGCAGCTATCAGTTGTGGACTAACAAATATTTTGCATACTGAAAAGGATGGGAAAAAAGTGAGGGCACCACGATAGACTTTTCTCCTGGTACATTGTCAATCTTTATGGGAAGATCCAAAGATGATAAAAACATTAAGAAGCAAAAGAATAAATCCTAGTATGGGATAATGAAAGAGTTATGAATATTTTTGAACAGAAATGAAACTCATTCAAAAAACACAGTATATGTGATCACAATAAAATTGACCTGCAAAGGCTGATATCTTACAAAATATCAAAGAATAGAGGGCACTCTGATTCCAATTTTTCTTTACAATTTCAATTATCTTAATAATCTTACCAGTATGAAGTGCTATCATCCATGCCACCATTTTATGAAAGGTGAGGTTCCTATCCAGTTGTCTTCGAATTCTTGTTGAGCAGCACTTTGGTTTAAGGGAGAAAGAATGGCATAGAAATTGTTAATAAGAGGGCTTTCTAAATGTCAGATATTTGACACATCATCTCATTTAATTTTCATGACTATCTTACAAATGTTCTCTTTCTATGAATCTGATAGTTTAAGAAACTGAGCTTGAGAAATGTCATCTTCCCCAGGTCAAATAGCTAGTGAGTGACACAGCCAGCTGAATCAGTGTGTTTTGTATTCACATACCAGTATCATGAAATTTTACCTGGATTCCAGTGCTTATTTGTATAAAAATGTGAACTTGGACAGAAAAGATAGCTAACCACATAGTTTCTAATGTGAGTTAATTCATTCAGTAAACAGGGGATATAGACACGAATAAAAGTAGGCTTGCCTCACATGCCTGAGTCTAATGGGTAAACTGACCACTGAACAAGTTCAGGACCAAGTCCATAGTTCTCTAACAAAAAGTAATCTAGGATATACAAACTTTGGGAGGAAAAAGAATCTGTCTGCCCATGTTTATGAGAGACATCAAAAAGGAGATCAATGACTAAACAATAGTACAGTACTAACAAAACATAATGACAACATTCACCAAGAGCTTGTGAAAGGAGCAGCTTTAAGTGTTTTAAAAGGAATTGGTTCATTTAATTCTTACAGCAGTCCTATTAGTGTGCTACCATTATTACCCCTATACAACTGGTGAGAAAAAAAGGATAGAGTGGTTAAGATGCCTTAGGTCACACAACCAACAAAAAGCAGAGATGGGACTTAAACCCAGGCCATATGATAACACAGTTTATATCGATATTCCAACATTTTATACCTTATATGTTTAACTTGATATTAAAAGTATTATTTTGGTTCATATTTTAGTGTATTTCCTACCTGCATATTTTAGATGTGAGTTTGAAAACTAGATTCAAGTTAAAGCTCAAAGGGAAAAAAATAATTATTACTGGATGAATTAAAATTTTGCTTTCTTAGATAGTAGCCAATTTCTGACTCTGGCTGCTTTGCTTCAGAATTTATTTATTTATGTAAGACATAATCCACTGTATAGTTTAGGTTGGCCTTGAGCTCATTATGTAGCCCAATCTGGCATTGAATTTGCTGCAATCTTCCTGCTTCAGCCTCCTGAGTGCTAGGATTATAGGCCTGTGCCACTGTATTGGGGCCTTGCTTCAGAATGTAAATGTATTACTATAGAGATTCAGAAGACTTTAAGAAAATAACAGTTAAATATCAAAAAATCTTAGATATTTTAAATATCTGGTTCTAAACGGTGTATTCAATTTAAATAACAGGGAATTGAGTATTTGACTTACTTATTTTTAATAAAATATTTTGTATTTTATACAAGAATATAATTGTATGGAAGATTATGCTTATTTCACTGTTTTTCAGTTAAACATACCTTAACTGAAAGACAGTGTCACCCATGAGAGCTGATTATTGAAATTGCAGAAATACTAGTAAGAAAAATGGTGAGGATTCCAAAAGGGAAAATGTGTTAGACATTATTATGTTTTCTGTGAGCCAGGTAATTTACTCATAATCATTACCTTATATAATGCTATGAAATAACTATATTTGTCTTCATCATATGATATAAAATTTAAACTAAAATGTCTCATTGACTGGGATCCAAGTGTATTTATCTATAAAAGATTCATGCCTTTTTCTGTGCAACAAAATTCAAGGGGGTAATCAGTATTCTTCTAAGGGACTAAAAGTCTAAAACAAGTGTTCAAATTTGAGTACTCTGTCTGAGAGGTGATCACAGATAGAGGGTAGGAGAAGTAAGGCTTGCAAGGAAAGGAAATCAATAAAGAGTGCTATCCACCGCTAGCCATATATCAGCTAGTTCAGTCCCACCAGGAACATTAGGAGACCAAAGAACTTGTCTCAAAGGGTTTTTGTGGATTTGTTTTGTTCATTTGTTTGTTGTTTTTCAGTTATCATCTAAGTAGTTAGGAAGTTTAGGTGTCCATTCGACAAACCCATCCATCATTGGCTGAGGGCTGTTGCTAGGCATTGACTTGCTAGCATTTCAGGTGGGCACCAGGAGAGCATTAAAGGAAAATCCTCCAGCACAGAGTGGTTTGTTCAGAATGTAGCTGCCTCATGTACTGGAACTGCCAAGGATTAGGGAATACGGTGGGGCACCGATGCATTGGCAATGACTGTTTACCAGAGGAATCAAGTGGTGATTCAAGCCCTCAGAAGAAGGGTTACTGTTGAAAATAACTTTATGCCTCATCATCATTTTTCAAATGTTGTCTTTTGTCCTTATTTCAAGTGCAGAAATTTGGTTTAGTACTTGCATTCTTTACAATATTAAGGAAATACCCTTTTCCTGTTTCAAAGTTGTCACAGTCTTTCATAGTTTCTAAGTATCCTTGTGGTAAGCAGATTCTAGAATAATCTATAATGACCTTAGGTAACCTTCTCCCCTTGAGTTTGGATGGGATCTGTGAAATGAGAAATCATTTTTGTGATTCTGCAACGTTTCGTGGCCAGAGGAATTTTGCAGAGGTAATTACAGTCCCAAGATTTGGTGAGCCTGACCTAGTCACATACATTCATTAAATCTGGGTCTAGAAGTCCAGGATGGAAGGACTTGGGGATTTCAAATACAAGAAAACTTTTTATATTTTGTTTTCTGGCTTGAAGATGGATGGAGACAGATGAAAGAAAATGGAGTGACCTCTAGGATCTGAGAGTGGTCCCTAGATGACAGCCAGAAAGGAAACAGAGACATCAGCCCTAGCGAGTGCAATGAACTAAATTCTACCAAGAAGAAAGAGTTTGAAAGAAAATTTTTGTCCAGAGTATCCATATGAGAACTCATCCAGAAGACACTTGATTACAATCGAATAATACCTGAGCAGAGAAACAAGACTCAGGGTTCTGGGTTTCTGGGCTATAGAACTGTAAGCTAAAAAATAAGGATTGTTTTAAGCCACTGAATTTGTGGTATTTTGTAACTAATATAGTTCTTACTGGAGTGCTGAAACCGGATTGGATTTCTAAGATTCAGAGAAAGGGCATATAGTAATGTTAAAAAACAGTACTGATTTATATGTGAGTACAAGTTTTGCCTTCAGATATACCTATGTCCGGTTCCCAGCCATATGACTTAGTTGTGTGCCACTCAACAAGGTATTCAGACTCCAGCAAGTTCGCCTGTATCGTTATTGTAGGTCTTCCTTCATAATCCTGTTACATGGATTCATTGAGCAGTGTTTAGTAAGCATGTCATGTTATTTTGTATCATTATCTAACTTTTAGCAAGTGTGGTTTAGCTCCCCATCTAGAGTGCAAGATTCCTCTATAAAGAGCATTATATTATGTACTTTAAAAAATTATTTAATACTTATTTGATTGTACAAATGCATTGTACCCTCACTGCTCTAAAACAAAAGATGATGACTCCAAACCCACAGACGTATATTTACTCCCATTTCTACATTTACCACACTATGTTATTTTATACTTCCTGAAAAAATTCTTTTGAGACTTGGGAGGAAAATTCAATGGCTCCTGCATAATAAATAAAAAAAAATTACTATGCTTTTATTGTAGCCCTTAAACATTCCATAGTCTTACCTTTTTATAAATTTTTTCCATGTTTAAGATTTTGTTTTAGTTTATTAGTATATGGTTGTAGTATATAATGTTTACAATCCTTGTGTGGAGTTGGTATATGTAAATAACATGTCTCAATCTTTTTTTTAATCTCTTATGCCTTTCCTCTCTCTCTCCCTCTATCTCTTTATCCCTTCCTCTGTCTTTATCACTATTTTTAACTTTCATGATCAAAAATGTCTGACAATAGATGCTGATGTTCCTTAACAGCTTTTGCAATAAACTTTTAAGGGAAAATAAACTGAATGCCAGAACAATGAGGTAATATGATTGAGAATTGCAATTTACATTTAGCAATACTCTGTTTTATCTTAATAGGCAATTTTTAAAAGCTAATTAATGTAAGCACATTTAATTAAATGAAGAAAAAAACAGGTGCTACTAGCTACTATTGCCAGGAATAAGTCCTTCCAGAGCCCTAATACTTCTTCCTGTATAACTTCTTTGGTGTTACCAGGTACAGTAGACAAACCCAAAGAAAATCCTCAAGTGATACTGATACTGGAATATCAAGGAAAAGATCTCACTACTCCCTGAGGAGACCAGATGAAAAATTGATATGGTGGGAAAGAAGAGCTTTGTTGCCTTTGATTGCCCAGGTCCCTTCTGTTCTTACCATGCAGATATTAATGCTATGCTTTGAATCACTTCTGAATTATTGCCAGCCACCTAGCAATTACCCAAACTGCCATCTTGTTCCATAGCTTCCTCACTGACAGAACTACTTCTGTTTTCTATCATTGCCTTCTAAAGGGGATTTTCTTTGTTACTGTCACCAAGAACCTTGCACAGCCTAAACAAACTGCCATTCCAGTTCAAAGGTCATTGTCGAGACACTGGTACATTTCGATGCTCTACTGAAGCCATGAATTTCAAAAAGTGAGACATTAAAATTAAAAGAAGTTCATATTTAGTGAGGTGTAACAAGTTTCTGTAGCTCTGCTTTATGTACAATTGGTCATGCCATCCATACCATTAATATACCTGAATTAGATGTTTATATACAGGCTGGAGAATGGTGAAAGCTTCTACAGAACTCAGGCAAAGAAGCCAATCATAACATCCAAACCTTGTGGAAGCATAACATGTGAGAAATATAAAAGACACTATTTTTACTGCATTGTTTATAGTTTGAAGTCATATGTTTATTCTCTATCTTTTCCAGAAGACTAAACTCCTTAAGCTTGTGACCAATCCATTTTTACTCTTCACATATATATGTGCAGTGCTTAGCAATGGATGACACAAATATTTATTGTCAATTCACTGATTGACAGATTTAGCATACTTTTCCTGAAAGTGTACTATTTATTTCTTCTTCCTTCTCTTCATTTTCTTCTTTCACAATACTTGAGGTTGAACTCAAAGCCTTGTTCATGCTGGGCAAGTGCTCCACCACTGAGATAGAGTGGCATATTTGTTCTTATATTTGTACTATTTGACCTATTTTGAGGACCTATTAAATATCTGTTAGGCACAAGGGCTATGGGACTCACTCCAGAAGGCCAAATGGTGACACAGAGAGCCACAGTGAGACCTTCTGACTCCCAGACTGTATAAGGTAGCAAATAAGACCTCACCTTTTCGCCTTCCTATTTTTTCCCAACACCCTCTTTCACATTTCTGCTTCTTTCTGATTTAAGTCTAGGACCATGATCAAGTTCAAAATTAGTTTCTACACATCAAGGTGGAGTTATTAAGGGTTCCTCTGGGACTTTTGTATGCTGAGCTCTGCCCTTGGCTGAGAGTATTTGCCCCAACCTTCTGTAGGAGGACTTGGGGAGGGTCAACTTCAGGAGTTTCTTCCTTCAGGTAACCAAAAGGATTGCAAAAGCAAGTCTTAATGACTCAGATTTCTACAAATTGAACACAAGTTCTGTGGCTGTTTGTTTGGCACAGTATTCCACTAATAAGCCTTAAAGTTACAAGTTACATTTCTAGCCTGGGTTATTCAACATGCTCAAATGCTCTAAGTATGATGGCTTTTTAAGACTGAAATACAGAAGCAGATCAGATTCAAGAAATTTAGTTGGCACACAGAAAAGTGAATAGACCCTGGGGGTACAATGATTTGATTTTGAATCCCCAAACTCTCATTTAATTTTGTTCTCACCTCATTGAATTGATCTGCAAATTTCATGAGATGAGTTCTAGTAAAGGCATTATGCTTTCCAACATTCATAGCAATACATTTACTCATTTTAATACCAGTCAGACAAAAAAAGTTTCTTATGCAAAGTTCCCTTTTCAGGTTGGAAAATCCCAGAAAAGACGTTCTCTTACTATAAAAGAATCTGGCATATATATATATATATATATATATATATATATATATATATATCCTTTTACATTAAGGATATATATATATATATCTTTTACATTAAGGATATATATATATATATATATATATATATATATATATATCCTTTTACATTAAGATCTATGTATTTACAGACAGCCTTTTTTCACTGCTGCCTTCTAAGTTCCTCTCATAGATCCAATTGCCTAGGAGCTGCCATTACAAAATGTGCCACTCATGGGACCTGAGAACTCAATGGCAGTGCAAACTGGAGCTGTGGAGTAATAAGCATTTCTTAACTGGTGCAAACACTGCCTGTTTCTCAGGCTTTACTTCCTCTAAATAGAAAACATTTGAATGGGGGAAGGGATAATAAAGAATTGAGTCTCCATAAAAACAAGAAGCTATAATGTACAGTGTCATTTAGCAAATGTTAATTGGGCACCTACCTACACTATATCAAATACTATACAGTAAGTAACTCATCAATAAAACTTTCAATCCAGTGGAATTTCATCTGTGTGACTTTTTAGGTTATGGAGTTTATTTGGAAATCCTTGTAATTAATGTCTAATACTAAGTGTGGGTGTCAGTTTTTTGGTTTTGTTTGGCTGTCAGTTTCCAAGACAAATTGTGCAACAAAATTCATGACTTAAATAAAATAAAGGAACTTCTTTACAGTCTCTTACAGAGGAAAAAGTTGTGACATTTTTCTTTTGTTTTCTACTGATGTAAGAGTATTAGTTATAGTTGCCATGTGTATATGTTTGTACTTTTTTATTTTATTTGCAGTGCTGAGGATTGGGTCTAGGTCCTTGAACATGCTATGCATGAGCTCTATTACTGAGTTACACTCCCTCTGCCAACTTTTAACTTAAAATTAGACTAGCAAGAATTCAATTTTGTTAGTAGATTTAAGATGAAATGACATTTTGTTGATAGATAGTACAAAAGAAAAGCTAATTATAGCTTACTGATCCTACATTAATGAGATGGGTATTACATGCCCTTTAAAAATCTCCATTGGACCAAGGTGTATTTAGTGTGATTAGGAAAAATAAAAAAGAGTTCAAAGCAAGCTACACCTGTCATTTACAGTGTGGTTCACTTTCTTCTCCACAAATATTTAATGATTGGCAAATGAAATAGTAAGTGGTTAACTCTGCATTAAGGATTCTATTTATCAGCCAAATCAAGCATTTCTCCCTAGCCTTATTTCGGAAACTTCCCTATACAATGCCTATGTTCCCATAAAAATAATTTGTTACCTGTTCTTCTCCACAAATGATTTCTACATAATATGTACTTTTAAAAATTATTTTACGAAACACATATATTTCATTACAATAATAACACAGAGGATGCTAGTCACTAATGGGCCAGGAGAATGGGTCACACTTGGGAAACAATTTCTAATTTATGCCAGGTGCCCTCTATGAAATGGTCAAGAATGGTAAACAAAACTAAAGAGAATCCACAAGTTTTGCTGATAGCAGATCAGCAAGAAGGATATTATCTCACCATTTCTTGTGCTTTTGCCCATGGCATTTTCTCCTATTTACACTTCCATGATGCTTATTTATGCCCATCTCTAGTGTCACTCTTGGAAGCCTCTGGGAATTTGCTGTCTTATCTAACATAATTTCACCTATGTATAGTCTTTATTTGATTGCTACCTATAGTCTTAATTTGTGAATTTTTGAGGGACCCATAATATTTTGCTTTGTATAATATTTGAGTATGCATGAACATTGTATAATATCAGTAAGAAATTTATATTCTATTTTACAGGTTACAGATATTATTTCAATATTTCTGTCTTCTGTTATAGTACATTTAGGGGTTCACTAAAGTTTTGACATGAGAATGAAGCCTTGACAATTAGATAGCTTTGTACCCTCCAATATCATGGAGCCAATGATTTTTATCTACATATTATAATGCGACTCTTTAACCATTGATTCTATCCGTTTGGAATATTGTAGCCAAAAGATACTTTCTCCAACATAATTTTTAAAAATGTACTGAACATTTAATTTCCGAATAATTTCATAAAGGCCTGTTCATATACACACGCATTACATGTATATATGCATATATGTACACATGCTTTCTTACTTTATTGCTATTGCCGGGATATAGTTTGGTTGATTGCTTCTCATAATTTATTTTCTAGGTTAAATGGTTGTGCCAGACAGCTACATCCACAAATAATATCAGAAAAAAAATCTACAAAAGAGGGTGTGGATTGGCTTGTGAATATGCTATAAAAGCTATAGCCTCCAAGAATCACTGGTTTGCTTTCCCTAAGAAAAGGCATTTTTCGTGATGCCTTTGAAAATTTGAGGAACTCTGTAAAATGTTTGCTCTTACCGCACTGGAACCCCTGAGGAAGGACAGTAGATTGCGACACACTGGCAGCAGTATCAGCATGCAGTTGAAATTTAGGCAGGCTGCAGGAGCCCTGGCCAAGGCCAGAGCTTTCTGGAATCAGGATAAAGAAAAGAGTGATTTTGGGCATATAATGACCCATTTCTACTTCCCCAGGATTCTTAGCATGAGAACATACACTACAAACTCCAAGAGATCTGTAAAGAACAGTCTTTCACGACTGAGGGTTTTCTTTTGGGACCTGCTCCAACTCTGTTTTAATATGAAATTGGCCCTTTACCCTAATTTAATATTTTATTGTAAAAAGTTGTAAATATAAGGAGAAACAGAAATAAGTTTACTTTGAATATGTGTCTAACTATCTCCCATATTGTATCTTTTATATTTTACTATGCTTGCCTTACCCCATATTCATCTTTCTATTCATCTATCCATCAACTAATCTTTTTTTGCTGCATTTAAAAGTTGAAGATATCAGTTCATTTCCTTCTAAATACTTAAGCATGTATATCATTAACCATAGTTCAGTATCAAAACTGAAAATTTTAAAGATTTTAACATGTTTTCTTAGCACATAGACTCAGTAACTTGACATGTTATTATGCTTTGACATAATTATTAGTTTTTTAATATCTAAAGAAGTTGTATATTTTGAAAGGGAAAAGCATTAGTGTGGATAGATTATCAAGGATTCTAATAATGTAGTTTAGTTATGTTTCACAATTATTTATACACATGATTTATAATATATTATAATTAATATTGCATAATTAATTCCTATTTTAACCACGATGCAATGAATGATATTTTGGGGTCAGGTGCAATTATAATTATTTTTATTTTGATAGCCAGTTGTAAGGAAACTGAGATTACTAAATGACCCAAGGAAATTCAAGCTGGTCTACTTAACGGATGTGGCTCTTGAACAAGTTCCTCAATGTGTTCAAATGTACAGAGAGGAGAGGCTGATTTTCTGAAGTTGACTTCATAACCTGTACCAGGAGCATGGCTCTACATGCATTAAAGTGGTAAGGACCAGACTTAGAAAATCTAGAAAATCTTACTTGTCCCAAGCATGTCACCCTGGATGGGTTATTTCAACATAGGTTTCCAATCCAGAGTTAGTATTAGACTTTTTCCTTTAAGCTAAACAGTGACACATGGCTCTGGGTGAAAAGGGATGGCTCTGCAGCACTCTGCTACACTTTTGTTTGTCACACTGGTAGTCCTGAAAAGATTTCTGCCTAGGAACTTGCAATGGAGGGAGTAAGACTGATGGTGCTGTTCTGTTTGGTCATCCTATTTGTTTAAAATATTAAAAAGAATAAGAACAAGAACAGCTAACTAGAAATGAGAGTCAGCCAATTTTTCATGACACAAAAGGCATACTTACCCCGAGAAGTTTTCTAGTGTAAAAGTACTTTGGTTCTTCATCATAAACCTTGTAGTAATAGACAAAGAGGAAGACATTCATCCCCAGCCACATCAGCTGCACAAATAGAAAGAATTGCCTGAAGTTTTCCCATTTTGATAAGTAGATTCCAGACAAGACTGGAGTTAGACAAAGATGAGAACTTCCCCAAGTCCAGCCTTTGACAAAGTTGATACAAAGCTGGGTGTGACCAGCTTAGGGCCAGCTCTTTCCTGCAATAGTGTCACTATACTTTTTTATAATTAACCTTTCTACCTTGTGTTGCTTATCATGATTGCTTTATTACTGTGCCTATATGCAAGATTATCATTCTAACTTTCCTCCTTTCTTTTTAATCATTTTTTTCTTCTTTATAGACAGGTAGATAATGCTGGTTAACACATAAAATGAGAAGGTGAGTAAATGTGATGCTGTCTGCCTGCCTACCAGTAAACCATTTTGTTCTTTTATCATCTCCTTGCACCACACAGCATTCCACCCACACTGGTGGGTCTTACCAGTGAGGACACAAAGCCTTTTATTCCACCTGATAAGTTTTACTTACATTTTGAAGGAGAAATATTGAGCATGAGTAACAGGTTGGGGCATAGGACTTAAAGACAAAGAAAGATTTTCATAGATTGTGACCTCTCATCTCATTCTAAACACTGACTTTATCAAGTGGTGATATTATTGCCCAGTCTTCTATTTTGGCACAATGATGATATTTTCTTAGCTAGTAAATTACTAGTTATTGTTAATACCTGTAATTAAATATCCATAATGTTTGAGAAAAATCTCAATTTACAAAGAAGAAAATGCTAAAACAACACCTGCATTTCCTGACCTTGTCATTTTTTTTCTAACTCTGACTTTCTAAGATGAATCTTCAATTTCAAGCCTATGATTTTCTCATTTAAAAAAGGTAATTTCCTGGGGAAAATTATGCTGAGAGCTAAAAATATAATTCAGTTGCTTCCTATAGGAATAATCTGCTCTTCAGCTGGTGATAAGAAATAAACTTTATAGTTTCAAATCAAGAGTTCTGAATTGCATTAAAATCTTGGTTTTGGCATAAAGTACATTTCCAACAATAAAATGTTTATTTTTATTTTATTTGTGCCACTAATTTCTATCAGAAAGGAAACTCAAAGATCCTCATATATTCCATGATAAATTCTTACAAAATTTCTATTAATAAGTGTACCTTTTAAACATCACATTTCCACTGGTTGCTTGGAAAAGTTATTTAGAAATCTTTCTTTTCAATCTGTTCATAATTGCTTTTCTGAGACCACCATTTTAAGAGCATAGTTATATTATTTACGTTAAAAAGCATAGAAATAATGTTGATTTGAAAAGTACCCAAATCTTTACTTGAAAATTGTTTTTCACAAAATAAATTACATTGGCAAATATATTATATTATATGTTACATATCTATAAGCCTGTGTAAGTAACCTAGCCTCTTGAATTTTATAAACTTCATAAGTAGCTGAAATTTAAACCTCAGGGAAGGTAGTAGTTTTAAAAAAGAAATTTGAGGACTTTACTTTTAATGTTATTATTGAAATAAAGGCCAGTTTACCACACATGATCCATACGTGAGTCAGTCCTGTATTTGCTATTTGGAAAATGGTATAAAATTTCAACTGGGTATTTTAAAAGTAGTTTAAACACCTAAAAATCAGGAAAATTTTCCTTTGAGTAATTAATAAACAATTCAGAATTAGGGAGTTTTGAAATATAATACTTTTTATTCTGTCTGCAAAATTCTGGCTAATTTATTACTCTTATGAACATAGAAATAAAGAGAAATAAGTACTTGGATATCATCTTTCCATGAAGGAATTTGGAAGAACGAATTCAGTCAAATAAATATCTGCTCACCCAGTAAATCAGTTTCTCAAAGAAACAAACAAAATAACACTTTGCTCAATTTTAGTTTCTAGGAGAACCCAAACATGTCAGATAATTCATAAATCATCTCTTGTTGGTACTTACAATGACAAAGATGGAGAGCCCCTCATTCACAGCCCAGTTCCCCATGGTGACAGAGCTTCACTGTGCTGTGTCTGCTCTTCTTCTATATTGAGCTGCTTCTTCACATGAGGAAATGAAAACAGAAACCTAGGGGCAATATGTTTCCTTTTTTATTATCAGAAATTGGCTAATCATTGGTCAACTAAGACTCCTATTTCCACAGTAATTTAATTCTTTAAACCAAAGTAACTACAACAGAAATGTTTATAATGATCCAATCACAAATAAACATATTGGAAAATGAAACCACTTCTATAACAGAGATGAATAGTGTGATTCATGGGATGTATTTTACACAGTGAACCATTTTACTAATTAGTTATCTGCTTGCAATTTTCGTCACTCAACTAGCCATGCCTTAGTGATGAATAAAACACATTAAATGAGTTTTACATGACTTGACAGACTTTTATAGTAAAATTTATAGCCTCATTGAAAAAAATTACTATAGTGATGGTTGATATTTATAAGATGCTTACTATGTGCCAATTTTACAAGCTAGCTATGTATATGTGCATATGTATCTGTGAGTTAAAACATGCATATAAGCATATGGGTATATGCACAGAGACATACATGCACACACACACACACACACACACACCCCACAAACTTTAATTCATTTGATTCTCACAACTCAATCCCTAGAAAGTAGGTTCTTTCATTATGATTACATTTACAGATGTGGAAACTGAGACAAAGAGAAGTTAAATTACTGTGGATAGTGTCACACAACCAGGCAATAGTGGAGTTGGGATTTGAGAGCCCAAAAATGTGGCTTTTGATCAAGATATCAGGGGAAAAAAGCCTGACTGTATCAACCCCCACCCTAAATCACTTCACAAAACTACAGGAAATGAAACTCTCACAAAAATACCAAAATGTTCAGATGATAATCATGTTGGCAGGCAGACATGACATCTTCTATGTTAAGTGTATAAACAGGGTCAAACCTAAAACATGTCACATATATCATATACCAAAACTAGATGCAGAATTGTTACCCTCTTGGCTGCATCCCAGGCATCAAGATATGAAAAAGACAGGAAGGTAAGAATATAACTCTACTATGGGATCATAATTAACTAATTAATTATCAAGTATAGTTGTACAATAGTTACAGTTAATAGTTCAAAAATATATTGGAATAGTGGATGAGAACAAAAAATAAAAGAGAAATATACTCTTTTGATTGCTGCTAACAAATTATTTGGGAATGGAATTATGACAAATAATAAAGCAGTATAATATTGCTTCATATTATTGAAACACTCCATAATACTGAAGAAATACTCAACTCTGCCTGTGACAATTAGAACATGTGCAACTTATATAAGGGATGTTGTTCTTTGGTTCCATTCCACAAAGATACCAATTCAAAGGAACATAGGTGAACAATCAAAATATTGTGTGCCTCCTTGCTCTGTTATCTATTCTTCAGGCATTCCTTGCGCCATTTTGTTTTAGAAATAATTATATTTGTTAGGCTCTTTGGCCCTCTCATTACTCTCTGTTTAGCTAAAGCAGAGGATGGGGATCAAGAGAGAATATAGAGTGCTTCTTCACTTATGTTTCAGTTTCAAGTGAGATCCAAAGAGTGACTGAATCTCCACTGAAGTTCCACCTCCCTCTAGTCAACCCCTCTCTCTATTATGATACCCTGCTGGCTAATGCTATTGAAAGTCTTGATCTTGCCAGATGGCCTGGCTGCTGAGCTGGAGTTATACTGCCTCCTCCCAGTTCCTCTCTAACTCTGAGGGTGGTAACCACTTCCGGAGGTTCATCTTTTTGTACCCACGTTTGGGATTCTCCCCTTTTCCATCATCCATGCAATCATTTCATAACTTGTAATTCTTCTTGTTGAAATATGGTGGTGTCTGTTTCTATATCTGGGCTTTGAATAAAATAAAAAGTAACTCAGATATGTACATATTTACTCATGTAACCAAAGAAAGGAGACATTTATGCCTAAAGAGCAGTTCAGTCCTTTAAAGCACTATTCTCCCTGCCACTTCCAAACTCCTCCACAGGGATGGTTGCCACTCATTGTGCTCTTCCAAACTCACTGTGAAGCCTTCTGTTCTGTCATTTTCTGTTTTCTTTTTCCTCCCTAATAGTTCATTTTTCCCTTGTCCTATTTAATTCTTCAAACTTTTTTTGGCTTTTTATCTACCTTTTGAAGCTTTTGCTCTACTGCAGAGTCAATGAGAAGAGGACCATGAATACTTACATTAGGAATAATGCTTCATGATTCATATAATACTATTTGTTGACTATTTTCCTATTCCTTTTCCCACCTCTATAATTTTAGAAGGAAACTTTTTGAAAAAGAATATTTTCCATAGGTAACTAACCACTCCCTACTATGGCTTTTTCCCCCTGATTTGTGAAAGTAATCATACGGATGTGAGTAGGGGTTCCTTGAGAGCCTTAGGAACTTTAACCAGTTTCTCTATTGAAGGAAGAGAGACCAGATCTAAGAGAGTAAAATCTTTTTATATGGGAAGAACTTCCCCTTTTGAAAACACTATTTAAGCCATAGTTAAACTTGTATTCCTGAACAACATTATGGTCTGAAAATGCACCCATTTTCATACAAATGACTCAAGTTTATCTTTTTTATTTTACAGTAGTATTCTTTCATGTGCTAAGTCCACATTTTCTTTATTCATTCATCTTTTATTGACATATGGAATGTTTCCAAGATGTAGCTATTAAAAATTGTGTTGCTTTAAACATGTATATACATGTACCTCTATAATATGATGTCTTTAACTCTTTCAGGGAGATATCTAGAAGTGGAATAACTGGATCAAATGAAAGTTCTAGTTTTAGATTTTTGAGGAATCTCCATATTGATTTCCACAGCGAGTGAATTTGTTTACATTTCCACCAACAGTGGAGAAGCGTTCCACACAGCTACACCAGCATAAATCAGATACATACACCTAAGTATCACATTTGTCTCTTATATGAGAAGTCTAAAGTAAAAATAAAGACTAAAATAAAAGTTACATAATAGGAAGTACTGAGATAGGTCATTCTCAAAGGGGTAAGGGATCAAGAGATGGAGGGAGAGGAAAGGAGGTAACAGATAAGTGATTTAAAAAGAATTGGGATGTGTTACGTACATGTACCAATTTCACATAAAGAGTGTAAACGTTATATACTGCAAACATGTACAAAATAAAATCAGGGGTCAAAGGATGGGTGAAGTTGTGAGGGAGGGAAGGAAAAGGGGATGGAAAAAGGGATCAAAATTTTGTATGCATATGTATCAACTCTAAATAAGTAGTGTAAGCAATATGTACTACACATACGTAGTAAAGTAAAATAAAAAATAAAGAACAGTAAGGTGTTAAGAAAACAGTGAAATGTGCACTGCTTTTGAAAGACAGGCAGAAACATTGATAAAGGAGCAAAAGAATTGGTTGACTGGCATTGACTAGACAGGAAGAATAAAGAAAGTTAAAACTATAGTTCCATAATGGCATATTTTCTCTCAGTCCATTTGGCTTCCATTGTGTCCTGAACTGTTTGTGTCAGCCTGGACTATTGTGAAGGTAAGCACCTGCCTCAGTAGGCAGTAATGTCTAACAACTCTAGGCTCATATTTGCATCCTAGTTACCTCTGACTTAGCAGAAGAAAAGAGAAGAGAAGCAGATCTGTTTTCAGGAAATTCACTGATTGCATCCTGAAAGTGATTCGTTCCTGATAACTCAAATTTAAAATTGGGTTCTTAATTATTCCAAGCAGAGAAATTGCTAAAGAAAAGGAGATCAGTTACTACATGAAGATTCTCAATGAGTTTAGTCCTTGATGCTGATGTAAATTAGGTTTTTGTCCTTTTGTAATTTTTGCATGCATCTTGTATCTTTCCAGAACTCATGATTTGCTTCTGATCAACCGGAACCCACACGAAACCAAATCAAACATTCTGCCACAAGAAAGAAACTTTATTGGGCTGGGAGTAGGTTGCCTTGCTGACTAAGACAGCCCCATATAGCTTGGGGAAAGGTTTTTTAAGAGTTATTCAGGAAGAGGGGTGCTCTGTAGATAAGCCAGGTGCAAGCAGCAGAGTGTGACACAGTCTTCATTGGGTACCCTCCTGGGCAGGTTTGACTTGCGGTTGGAACAAAAGGGAAGTTTCTTTTCTTGAAACTCAAGCATGAATTGGCTCCAGCGACAGGTTTACCCTTTAGCTGCTTCTATGGGTGATGTGGACCCATATTCCCTGTCTAAGGATGGATACTGAGAAGTCTTTATCTGCTGAAGAGAGATGCAAGTGACCATCTCAGGTGTGGACACTTAACTCAATCAAGACCAATTAGCCTTTATTTCATGGGGAAGAGGGAGTTATTGGGGACTCTGAAGGGAACAAGGCAAGCTTTTCTCTTGTTACCAGTGATATAGATCATCTCTATTATCTTGTGTTGAAAAGCTGTGTGAGAATTCTGTCAACATAAACAGAATCAAAATCAAAAATAATACCTAAGTAAGGATGGGAATATTTGGAGACAAATATGATGGCAGTTTTTGAATTCTTGAGTTCCATCTGCCTGAGACATTTGGAGATCTGTTATTCTTGCAGATTGAGGTTCCTGAGAAGCAGACTCTGAGATGGAGCTTAGCACATGGTTCCATTATAAGAAAGTGTTCTCAAAGGTAAATACGTGTTGAAAGAAAGTAAAGACAAAAGAAAGGGTGGGCCAACAGAGAAACTGTACTATATGGTTACAATAAGGCCTCAGACCTTCTGTGGGGAAATCCTGAAGCAGAATGACCCAGAGTGACCTTAGAAATATTTAGCTTCACTGAGACACTTTCTATAGGTGTTGACAGTAGGTTAGTGAGCATTTCATTTTTCAAGGTAGACCTGTGAGCACATTACAATATTTTAATACAATGATACAACTGGTCTTAACTGAGACTCTGATAAAATGTATTTATATACTTTAATTCATCAAGAATGAGAAAATGGCAAAATACCTTTATTTGAAATTAAAACTTTTCAGTATGCCTTTAGTTGTAAATTTGCTTGCTTTCTATTTTTGAAAACAATCTACTTTACAGTCTTAATTTGGTCTTATTAACAGTTAACATTTACAAGGCATTTTATATGTGCCTGATATGCTTTTATTATTAATTTATCATAACCACTCCATAAAGCTTATAAAATGGTCATATCCATTTGTAATTGGATGAATACTACCATCAATGTGTCTAGGTACTCATCCCCAGAACTTATAAATATGTTACCTTACATGGTTACAGGAGCTTTGAAAATCTGAATAAGCTAAGGAATTTCACATGGGGGAGTTATCATGGGCTAGTGTGGGTGCAGTATAATCATAGTATCCATGTTAGAGGGAGGGAGGACCAAAGCCAGAGAAAGGAAATGTATGGATGGAAGAAGAGTTCAAAAAGGAGAAATGTTATGTTGCTGATTTTAAAAATAGAGAAAAGGGTAGAGAGCCAAGGGATACAGTTTTATAATCTCTAAATGGCAAGACAAGGCAAGGAATTCTCTAGAACTTCTGAAAAGAACGCAGATATGTGGACAATCTGATTTTGAGCCAGTGAAACTGAGTCAATATCTCTCACCTCTAAAATTGGAAAAACATCAATTTGTGTTTGCTTAAGCCAATCAGTTTGTGGTAAGTTGTTAGAGCAGCAATAGAAAGCTCAAATTTCATTTTATAGATGAGAGATAAAATCTAGGAAGATAAAGTAATCTGCCCAGGGTTGTATGACTATTTGATGCCAAACTGGGGATTTTAGGCTGTGCTGTCTGACATAGTTTTGCTTGAGTCACCAGGGCCATTCTATAAAATTAGGACTTCATTGTAAATAATAAATAAAATAAATTGTAAATAAATAAATAAAAGTATAAATAAAATCATTTCATGAGCTTCAATTTTTGTTCCAAGCCCCCTAAGTTGAACTTAGTCATCCTCTTCTCAATTTGCAGTGTGCAACATAGCTTTTCCTTACAGAATTGATCAGAATCTCCCTTAGCTTTCAGTCTTTTGATAGCCCAACTGTTTCTGACAAATTCCTGATGTTACTATATATGTGCAGGACCTTCTCAGTCTAAGAAGCTTGAAGAAATTTGAAGAGGATGAATTAGGTTCTTATAACCAGTTTCTTCATTTTTAAGATATAACTGAAAGCGAAAATATATAACTCTTTGTTGCAAACATCATTTTTTCTTGCCTCAAATTATAGCTGCATACTCATAGTCTCTCCTTGGACAGTTGGAAAAGGCTCATCTTTGTGAAGGTGTTAGCTAGTAATTTAAATGCTAGCAGAGTGAGAGCTTCAAGTATTAGCTTTTTAGGAATGCTGAGACTTCAATATTATTTTCTCCAAGAAAATAGGTCCATGTGTTTCATATGCCCTGAGGTCTAGCTCCCTTGATATTTTCACAGAAATATATCTGGCTTAAGAAAACTAATATAGTCTGACTGCCTGTTAGTGTGAAATTGAAAATGATTCACGTAAACACATTCACATATATTGATCTGCTAGCATATGTAACTGTTATGGCCTTTGTTTAGATGTACCCCTGAAGCCTTATATGGTCATGGGTGGAGATTTTACAAAGGTGGCTGGATCAACAATATGTGATACTGGAATTGATTCATGGTGCAATGCTAGGATCAAGGGCACTAGGATTAAGGGTATGAGTGCTATTTGCCATAAGTACCCTGGGTAAGATAAAAAGACAGAAAGGCACTGTTAAGGCTCCTTGTAGCTTTATTACCTTCTGCTCACAATGAATATTTCTGTTCTGAAATGCCTATCTACCATGCCACCTTGCCTTGGATCCACTCGATTATGAACTGAAACCTCTACAAACTGCAGACCAAATAAATCTTTACCCCTTTAACTTTGGGAGTCAGGTATTTAATTTCAGCAATGAAAAAAATAATTAAACAATAACAATAGCACAATTGCCTAAATTAGAAACTGCAACATGGATGCAGTATTATTAACTAATATACAGTTAATATTCTGAGTTTGCCAACTGTCCCAGTAATGCTCTTTTATTTTGATTGTTTTTCTTTGCACCCTGGTCCATATCTACACTAAGACCATACACAGAATCAAGTTGTTATGTGTCTTTGGGTTCTTTTAAACTAGGCCAGTTTTTTGGTTTCTTAAGTTTTTTCTTGACACCTTTGAAGACCACAGACCAGTTATTTTGTAAGGTATTCCTCATTTGAGATGTGTCTGATATTTGTTGATAGCTAGATTCACATTTAACATTTTTAGTTAACTTTTTTTGGGGGTACTAGGGATTGAACTTATGACCTTGTGCTTTCCAGGCAGGCGCTTATGCCACTGAACTAAATCCCCTGCCCTTTAGTTAACTTTTTTGGCACCATAATGTGAGTCATCATATCAGAAGGCACAAGAGTTTGGTTTGTCACATGATTGGTGATGATCTTTCTCTTAGGAAGTATATATTAAAGTGTTTAAGAAAACATGTACTCAATTTATTCTGAAGTGATTCTGTAAAAAAATACTGTAGAGAGAAAATGTTCATGTAAATGTGACAATGAATTAATGGTTGATAAATCTGAACCAATAAAACACTAGGTTTCTTTGTAGTATCCTTGGGCTGGGGATTTAGCTCAGTACCATAAGTGCCTGCCTTGTAAGTATGCAATCCCTGGTAAAAAAAAAAAAAAAAAAAAAACAGAAGCCATTTTTGTAGTATCCTTGTACATCTTCTGTATGTTTAAAATTATTTTAAAATATAATGGTTTTTAAAATCTGACATATTGGAAACTATCTTCACTGGGTGCATTTGCGGTAAAAGTTGAATGAAAATTAGTTTTGAGTAGATACTACTTTTTTGTTAAGGGAAGGACTTTAAGGACTTTTTGTCTAATCTAGAGATCAGAGGTTGATTCAGAGAAGACCTAAACTCTTCAACATAATGAAATGAAAAAGGTGATATTATTGACTGTAGAAACTTATCATCTAATTGAGACTTGCATGGGGAGATTGTGCTTACAAGTGGTTTTCATACATTTGCAGAACAGGTCCACTAATTGGACAGAATGTGTACTCTAAGATACATTATTGTCAATAAGCAGCTTTTGTGTTCATGGTGATGACATTAGGGAACAGAGCTATATAGCCATGATGGCTGATGTTCCCTATCCTGTATTATAACTGCTTTGTGTTTTTTGTGTTCAATAAAGCTGGTTAACAAGTATAATATAGGATCAGTCTTCAATAAGTGATCATCTTGGAGGATAAGGCAGAAACTGGCCACAGAATAAAGTACACTAGAAAGGGTTGAGACAGCAAGAAGCTTGATAACATGGTGATGTGACCAGAGGAATAGCAACAGACAACAAGAAGGATAAAAGGGGTTTGAAAAACCCAAAAGATACTTAGGAAAGACATTGGGCTTCCAGGAATCTTCTAGGGTTTGAATTGTAGCAATTTGGATATGAAAAGGAGGGAGATTATAGGACTCTGAAGAATTTGATTATAAGTAGGAAAGTTTAAAAAAAGTAGGAAAATATGTTTACCACATATGATTCATATACTTTAAAAGGTTTTTAAATGTTTCAGTGCTTTATTCAAGTTCAGAAGACAGGATTGGCGTGCCACTTTTTAGTAAAATTATTATTTTTAAACTTTTGTTTTAATTTTCTTTTGAGACAGTCTTTCTATCTAGCTCAGGCTGGCCTTGAATTTGCTATGAAGACCAGGCTGGCCTTGAGCTTGAGGGAATTCTCTTGCCTTAGCCTCCTTAGTTCTGAGATTATAGCCTTGCATTGCCATATTCTGCTGAAACTATTAAAATAATAATTTAGCAAGACAAAGTCAGCCATTGCAGTCAAGGTGGGCTAAGAATAAGAATTATCCTACATGTCTATTTTATACTTTGGTAATTGTGGTTTGTGTGGTAAAAAAAACAGATAAGGAATATTTATTTATTTGAATGTTGTAGGAATGTTAATTTGTGGCTATTTGAGACTTATGGAATTATGTTCTAAGATTAAGTATTTAAATAATTAAATAATTCTAAGAAACTCTGTTAAGTATTCAAATGAATTATGAAGTTTTACCATTTCATGGATGGCAGAAGGTATCTACTCACACTAAATCTGAAACTAGATGCATAAAATGTGAGTATTGTTCTCAACTTAAGGAAGTGAGACTAGAGTCAAGCTAGACATTTATATAACTCAGATACCACACTCACTTTCTTTGTTTAAATTTTCAGGGGTAGAAAAGTTAACAATTTCACACAAAAACAAATGATTCAGTGGAAATGAAAATTCATTTAAAATAATTACTATGGGTGATATTTAATTTTTTGTTTTTTGGAATTTCAATATCAATATCTACACATATATAATTGGTCAAATATCAGTCTTGACAGTGTGGTTTAGTTTTCAAAGTACTAATTGGACTTTAAAAAAAGAAACATGCCCATCAAAAGTGGCCAAGTATACATAGAAGTATGGTACACATTTTACTCTAAGTCATAAAACTCTAACAAAATACCTAGCAATTTGGCTGAAAGGTGATCAATAATTGGATACCAGGTGAATATACTAAATTGTTGTCATTTATTTAAAACAAACAAAAAAATCAAAGAGAAACTGTTAGCCATGCAAAAAGAGTGAATGTCAGGTACTTTCTGGCTATCTCTAATGTTCATTTTCCTAGAATAATTTATTCTGTTAAATGACAATATCATAGACATTGTTTAATATGACAAATATTTTCTTATGTCCATTCTCCTCTTCTGTCTCCCAATATATAGGATTAAAAAATAAATACTATCTTTCCCACCCCCCCAATCATCCTTGTAACTAGTCTTACAAAAAGCATTTCCAAGTGAGAAAGGAAGTAAAGTCTTATTGCCTTGTTGGGAGAGGATTTTATCTAAAACACAGTTAAAGTAAAAAATAATGTCAGCAAATATGGTGGTATAATAGACTGCATTGTGGCCATTTTCTTTCTTATTCTGAAGCTGTAATCCTTAATGTGACTATATTTAGAGATAGAGTGTAAAGGAGGCAATTAAGGCTAAATAAGGTCAGGAGGGTTGGGTCTTAATCCAATAGGACTAGTGTGCTTGTTAGAATAGAGCTGGGAGTATAGCTTAGTGGTAATGTTACCAGCTTCTGGGGTTGTGGAGTCTCTTTCTATATGTGTTTTCTAATGTTTTATTTTTTTTCTGTCCTGAGCAAAGAATTGGTCAAAATAAGCACAAATGGTAATATATAAGCTCTGCTAATTTGGGCCATGTGAAAGTAGGAAAAAAGTACACCCTACAGTGAGACTACAGTGAAAGAACACACCAGCAAAGAAGCTTAATATTGACATTTATTTTTATATCACTATTCCTCTGATGTCAGATCTAGGCCATCATATTGATAAACTTGCTCTCGAGTTCTTTGGAGAAGTCCAAGTGCAAGGTTTGTGAATTGTTCTGTGTCTATGTTCTTAGATTTTGTAGCTAGCAGGTCATACCTACTTCCCTAGGCAGTCTGCCCTGCCTCCACTGGGATTTGGTAGCTGACATGCCATGCCTACTTTCCTAGTCAGTGTTAATCATCCCTAATCTTCTGCCTCAGAAGAGTGCTTGCCTAGAATATAA